>JAOEHI010035056.1:9471-55045 GCA_025447815.1 Percopsis transmontana | reverse complement strand
TATTTATATATTTTTTTTAAATGTGCAATGGTCTCTTCTTTTTACTATGGCTGTATACAGTATATACTGTATATATTTATATATAGTGGCATGTAGTGCATAAACCGGGTGCCCCTTTTTATTATAATCCAGGTACATAATAATGAATAGGTTTGTATAAATACGTATGTTTGTTTGTTTGTTCAGAATTTCAAACAAGCAAACAGCTTGCTTTGTGCATCTGTGCAGAATTGGATTATTGTCATATCAACACTTTTAAAAAGAATGCCATATGTTTTCGCCCAGTCTTCTTTTTACTCTCCATGGCAACGGAAAGATGAATATGCTTTTTCTTTTTTTCCCCCAAGTTCACCATATGCTTGAGTAAAGTCTCAAAAAGGTATTCAAACACCCCAAGCTGTGACACATGTAAATGAAACTCAATTTTGGTCCCTGAAAGAGTGAGAGTGAAAGAAAAGTAAGTTACTAGTATTTGAATAACACACCTTACAATGTATTCATGGTATTTTTATTCATAGAAGAGTTATTGTGTAGAACCACAGTATAGAACAATTATTTTATTTGTTTATCACTGAATTATTGCTTAAAAGTCTTAAAAGTATTTCACTTTCTTGAAATGATAAATCGATGTTATCGTTTTATTTGCAGGCTCTCTTCATAGGAAACTATCCTCCTATCATTAATAGTTTAGTTTTAGTTTAGTTTTATTAGTTTTAGTTTTTTAGTATTATTTCAGTGTCATGCCAAACACTTGGCCCATCCCACATGGCATTACAAGACACCACAAACTTATTTTACAAACATCTCCCAGTCGCATATACAAATCATTCGGAGAAATACACGTATGCATATACACACATATATACATACACATATATATGCACGCGCGCACACACACACACACACACACAGTAGAAACAACAAATCCTTATCTACAGATCTCGGTAAAGAGCTTTTTTCCTCTTCTCCAAGGTTTTCTCAAGATAACTGGCTAATTTATATTTTTCACATGTGAAAAACCATCTCAATCTTTGAGCATCATCCATATTTACCAAATCAATCTCTAGTTTTATCTTACTTAACATAAAATCACGCTGTTCACAATAAAAAGGACAGTAGAAAACAAAATGGAACTCATTTTCTATTTAATTCAAACAACACATGGGACAAATCCGTTTTTCCTCTTCTACATTAACATATCGTCCTGTTTCAATAGTCAAAGGCAAAACACCAGATCTCACTTGTGCACATATAGATCTTTGCCTTTTTGACAAATTATATACAACATAATTCTCTGTGCCATATTACGGTTTTATCATCACAAAAATACGTAATTTTGTCTCCCATATTCCATAACTGGGCCATACATATCTTCCAACGAGCACTATTTTGCACTAATTCACAATTAGATATATTTCTAAGTCCTCTTAGAATATGTTTGGAAACTTATAGCTTTATGATTCTTGCTTTTACCAATGATTCCTCCCAATGCTCTACGTGCTGAATCAGCAAGAACCTTAACACCTTTTCTAAAATTCATATGTTCATCAATATAGAGACCTAAATATTTGTATGAGCCTGCAAAATTCAGCTTGTGTGACCCAATTTTAAACTTATAGATGCTGTGGGTAGTTAAAGGTTTTCTAAAATGAATTATTTCTGTTTTCTTTCTATTGATAAACAGTCTAAATTTTTTACACCAATCGTCAATATAGGAGAGCATCCGTTGCATATTATCTTTAGAGGGTGACAGTAAAACTATATCATCCGCGTACAGAAGAATACTCATCATTTCATTTCCACATGTTATCCCACAATTCAATGCTTTAATTTCCTTTGCCAAATCATTTATATTAATAAACATTAACCTTAACCTTCAATTCTCTGGGGATACTACACCTGTAATCCCACATGTCACACATTGTCTATATAACTATTCCCTGAGATATAAACACACACACACACACACCCACACACACACACACACACCCACACACACACACACACACACACACACACACGCACACCACTACCAGTTCTCCTAATCCCAAAGCAAAAAAAACAACAATTTTAAGTCATACTGACAGGTTTATCTTTATCCATTGCAACCTGTCAAAAAAGCCAATACTTCAGGTATTTTTGACATGACTTGTTGTCTTGCTTTGCCCTGAGTTAGGTTTCTAACAGTACTGAATAGACTACCGCTGCCTACACGGGAAAAGTCTATATAAATAGCCGCCAGAAAGAGAATTGGTGTGTCACAAATAGATAAGATAAAACTTATACATGACTTTTACATTGATATTAATGCTGCATACTGTATTATTTTGTCACTGCGATATATTCTGTTAAACATCCTTCCGATTTCAGTAAGTGGGTTCTCCATCTAAAAAAATAGGTATCACTTTTGACCTTTTGAACTTTAGGCTCAGTAAAAAAAACTCCCACTGACACATTTCAGGAAGAGATACTGACACAAAGAGCATAATTCATGTGAGCCTTGAGCTATATAATCAGTGTTCAGAGTGAGTAGAACTCACAGACGTATTCCAGGCCTATTCTCTGCCAGAGGCACATGGCAGCAATCTGACTGTCAGTCATAACACTAACTGTCAGAAGAGTATGGTTGATTCACACAGTTAGATACAGTGTTGTCCATATAGCAACACTACATATTTATGTGTCTGTCTATATGACATAAACCCTCTGGGAATAGATTAGTTACGATGGTACAGTCATGTTACTCAATGTGGATGTTGCAGTCAGTAATATATTCCATAGCTTTCCCCTTGCTCCTCATTTGCATTTTGCATTTAATTAGTAAGAAGTCATCACTCAGCGTAGGCTGCTATGCCAATGCAGAATCATAACAAGCTACATGACGTGTTGAGCATAAAACATGATTATTGTCGCTCGTCTTGAATGTGGCTCTACAATTTACTGTGCACCCAATTAACTTCAATACTGAAGGCATGAACATACTGCAAATAGCATGTCTTATATTGAGTGTTATGAATTGACACAGAGAGCCCTTTTCCTAGAGATGAAATTGGCACAAGGCATGCGTCTTTGTGTTTGCAGATAAATTAAAAGAAATTAAGAAAAAGAAGCCTTTCGGAATGAGAGTGAAAAGCATTGCCAGTGGGTGTCAGTCATACATTTGACAGTAACACTTCAAAATAAAGCAGCACAATCCAGGTCATAAACTACACATTTTAGTAACTACACGCTTCAATTTACCACTTCACTTCAAAAACAAACAATTGGAGGACATTTTGACAGGCGCACCGACAAACAGAATATAGCCTGCAGCTCTATTAGTAAATTACTTGGTGGATAACTTGCACACGTGTTTCCTGCATAATAATTAGCATTATTAGCAATTAATTTAGCTCACTTAGCTAAATTACATGCCAGTCCAAGATTTGCCTGAACAGCCCCAAAGAAGAATTGTGCATGATGGGAAAAACAAAGGGAATTTTTACTTTCGGAACCCAGACCCTCTGATAATCACATGAATACTCCCTGATCTAGCCTAGAGAAAACATCTAGCATTCGCTCATTCATAATGTATTTTTGAAAGATTTACATCAAACTCAAATTCCATTAAATGTAGAGTATTGTCAGATTAGCTTTGAAACAGTTTGTAAACGTAAAGTTTTTCAATATAGAGGGAATAGACGCTGGTTCCTAAAGTTCATGTTTTAAATGATAAATGGCCATTAAAAAAACATTCAAACACTAGAACAATATCTGGGACCCAAAACAGGGTCGGATGTGGAGCTGAATTTATAAATCCCCCCCTCAAGCAATAATCCTGCATGAAACAACAGAAGACAAATTCCAGACTGCATTAGGATTCATTAGATTTATCTAAAATGCTATAGATAAAAAACTGCTTCAGTAAATGGATGGATCAACTTTAATTTCCGCCATTTGCAACTGTCATATGGTTCCTTCAGCTGGCTGTGTGTGTGTGTGTGTGTGTGTGTGCGTATGTCGTGCTTATGTATGAGTGTGTATGGGAGGTTCAATTAGGCAAAGGTGACACACTGTGACAAAATAAAAAAATAGAAACTTGATCAAAATCGGTGTGATATGCACAAGCACAATGTTGAACAGATATAGCTTATTAAGTATATGTAATGTGACTGATATTGTTTAAATTACATAAACAGGGCCTGAAAGCGTTTATTTTACAGAGGGCACACAGAGATACAGTATACTGAAAATGTGTATACAAAATGTGATCTTTAGTATCCTATTATGATCAAATGTTATTAAAAATATATTTGAGTTCCAACAGTTTGTTGTTTTTAATATTTATATTTAAATATAATATCTCAGTTAGTGTAGGTGTGGTTCTTTATACGGTCACTAATCTATAAAAGCTTGTTTGGCATTTGTTCATTATTAGTGACTGAGCCACCTTGTACATTCCTGCATTTATTCATGTTAGATTAATTCCCAAAGGAGAATGTTAAAACCAAATCTCCACTGTAATTTATTTTCATACCAATGATCTCCCCTTTCCACAAAAAGGGCACTTTAACTGAGCAAGCGTCTCATTTCACCCTTTAAATTTCCATTCATCTGAAAAATGTAAGTAAAAAATAAAAAATAAAAAAGGTAATTCATTTTCAGTGAGTCAATGGGCTTTGACAGGGGGCCTATTTCACCAGTCAAGGGTGTCATCGGGGGTGTGCAAAATATCAAACAGCGTGCTAGAAAACATCCAACCTAAGATTCTGCTTGGATAAAGAATATAATTGCATCCAGTAAAGCCCTCAAACTGGCCTCTCCTGTATTCTGCTGATTTCTTAAAATAAGTTTGACTGATGCTTGATGCCAGAAGCATAGTTATTTTCATACTGTCTTTGTTCTGTTAGATCAATCAGAATTTCTACGCCATGGAGAAGCAGCCTTTCTTGAAGCACATTGACGTGGCTTTATCTTCAGATTCTTTCCTACTTCTCAGGGTTTTCTGGTTCGCTCTTCCCCAACACGTCTAAACTGTCTGCAGAAGTTTGAATTTCTGCAGTAGCTTTTGAAGTTACTTCAGACTTTCAGAAGGAGTTGTGTTAAATCATTAAGCACTGTTTTATACACACAAAAAAAGTAATATACATAAAAATTTATGTTTTAAATCATGTACACTCTAATAAGTTCTAATAAGCTACTTACCACATAGGCCTAGAGTGGGTCCCCAGGACACAGTCCAAAAACTGCTGTTTTCTGGGGGGGAAACCGCTTATTGGACCTTTAAAGCATTTGTAACTGAATCAATGTTGAATTTTATTTAGCTGAAACTCTATGATAGATAGATAGTTAGTAGGGGTGTGCCCGACTTAAGCATTTGCATAGCCAAGTTGGTTTTGTCAAGCCCCGTCTGTCGCCTGATAGACCAATCATTTATCATGTGTAAATTCTAGTCCACAAATCAGCTTTGCCATGCCCACAGCTTGTGCTCTACTAACAAACATGCCTGATATGTTTCTATTCAGCATGCAAGACAGACAGACTAAAGAGAGAGAAGAAAATAACCTGTAGAAACTTTCAGTGTTCACTCCTGTGTCATGCAGGATTTACTCATCGTGAGTAACGAACACAGACTGAAAAAAACTGACTGCCAGTATTGTCCATTCCAAATGTGTTTTCTCCCTTGTATAATTGGTGGATACCATTGTTGATTGAAGTAAATGTTCATGCGTTTTTTTTTTTGTCAGAGATAATTTAGAAGCAGCTTCTGTACTCAATAATAACAAAATGGGCTACATTTATTTGGAGAAGCCAAGCTATGTAAAATTTGACATACCAAGGATGTGAATATCCTTGAGCAAGATGCCTGACCCCTACCTGCTCCTTAATACTTGTACTGACTGTAAGTCTCCTTGGATAAAAGTGTCTGCTAAATGACCTCATTGTAAAGACAGATAGATTTCAAAGGCTTCAGGGCCATTTCACGCTGAGGAGGAAAAACAAGCATCACTAACTAGTAGACAACACTCCAGACAGAATAAAAGTGTCCCCACATAGACAATAGCTCCATTAGTGGATTATGCTCAGAACTCACAACAGCTTCCCTCTTGCCGCCATTTCTCCTCAAAATCCAATTATGCAACATTGAACACTGAAGAAGAGGGAAAAGACGAGACATAGCGAGCAGGAGAGAGATTAAAAAAAGGACAATGTTAATGAATGTAGAGGTGCTACTGTAGGCCTATACTGTCTAGTTCGACTGGGAGAAGCCTGATATAAAAGCCACTAGATTTGCTTCCATTTCTCTGTAGTTTTAAGACAAATGGCTTAACTAATCATAATACAGCAGAATAAATGCAATGTTTGCATTGTCTGAAGGCCATAAACACCCCTAAAGGAAAGCAAAGCTTTTGCATTTCTATTCTATCTAAAGGGTGCTTATAACCCGTAGTGGTCCCAAACACTGTAATTTTAACTGTTATTCCAAACCATTAACTCCTAATTAATTCTCATTAAAAAGGCTCTGCTTTTCAGAGGCAGATTCCACAATTTAAAAAAACAAACTTTAACCTGACCCAACTGCCTGTTTTTTTTAACTATAAAATGTTATTTAAAAAAAAAAAACCTAACCCTAATGTAAATTTAAAACTTATTACATAATCAACAATTACATTCTTTTGGAAGAAGAGTTTTCCCTGACAGATGCCCGGCATAGTCTACTGGGACACATTTAGAGAAAAGGAAAGTCTTTATTTCAGTGCGAGAACTTCAAATCTGCCAGCCTGCCAAAATATTATAGTGAGGAAAATATTGCCCAGCATGCCACTGCAGACCATTTTCCAAATTGGCTACAGTAAAAAACATGCAACGAAGAGAATGAGGAACACAAGTGTATAATTATAATTATTACTTTATAAACAATTATTTATTAACAGAAATACAGTTTAGGAAAAGATAAAAAGACATTTATTTGAAAAAGTGTGATTGCGTTGCAGCATTAGAAGGCTGTGATTTTTCTTACTCTATGCAAGCAATATAAATGCTTCAACCTACGGAAGAATGGGATGACGCTACTATCCCCCGTGGGATAGCATAAAAGGCTAATCGTTCCTCTCTATAAGTTAGCTGGGTATGTGTTGACATGCAAGTAAGCTAATTTGCTTTTAGAGTTACCTTGTCAGCACAAACAAAATTTGTAGGCTGTGAATCACAGTGTTGGTGGTTTCTTCATTTATTTAAAAATTACAGCAGATGAGTATCCACGAGGTCGATTGAAATGTTAAGTGCAGATGAGCAGTAATAGGTTTGAATGGATTGCATCACTGACGCAATCACACTAATAATACTGCATTCCAATATCTGGAAAATTCCCAATTAAATTCATGTTTAAATTCATGTTTTAAGGTCACTCTAGAGTATATCCTATATAGCCAGGGTTTTTAGTACTAGCACCAAAATGTACCTGCCAATTATGGCAATTAAAGGTGCAATAAGCTTTTACCCCTAAAGTGTTTCTTAGACCTTATACTGCCACCTAGTGGCTTTGGGCTGTGACAATGCTAAGCCGATGGGTAAATATGGCGACCTCCGCTGTGTAGAAGATGCGAGTTCCTCTACACAGCTAATTCTACTTCATTCTGTACATACAAAACCATTTGATACTTATATAATATATATTTATAATATAAATATAACATATTTAAGATAATATATATTCACGTGCATCTATATCAAGTCTTTTTTTTGGTATCCAACATTGGTTAGCTCAACTTATATATAAAGATTCTGTTTCATATGTTGGAATAAACAATGACATACCTGAGTACACTGTATCTGCACATCTGTGAAGCACTGTAGTCGAGCTGAGAAGAAACTCTCACACCAATCAAGTTGCGGAAGACAGGAAAGCTTTGGTGTGTACACCTGAGGCCTCCTGTTGACCTGAATTATCAAATCAGTCGTCTGCAGCAACACAAGTGTGTGTGTGTGTGTGTGTGTGTGTGTGTGTGTGTGTGTGTGTGAGAGAGAGAGAGAGAGAGAGAGAGAGTGTGTGTGAGAGAGAGAGACACTCAGGAATGAGCCTTGGGTTGCATGGAATGCAGGTCAGTAATTACAGGCAGCACTGAGCTCTGTTGAGCAACACTGCTTAATCTGCGTGGCTGGTTGTCTATATATAGACGTTCCCCATCTCACCCAAAGGCGCAGCAATTATTCTCTACCTCTACCTCTGAACCCGGCGATTAAACACCACAAAATGAGTGTAAGATGTCACAGAACCAGCACCAAAACACGCCGCTGTCATCTCACTCTCGTAAAATGTTGTTGACGGTGTCACGGGTCGGGATAACATTTACGGAATTGCTACAAGCCAAAACAAATAAGTCGGGTTTAAAAGCACTGCCTGCTGACACTTTTGACAACGGCGCAGCTAATTACAATAACCGGCCAGGCTCATTGGTGTGTATGAGAGCCAGTCTCCACTGTGGCCCAGGATAATCACATTCCCAGCTCTCTCCTCCGATGGCAACTGCGTTCCCTCACCACCCCTCACCACCCCCCCCACCCCCCACCCCCCTTTTGTCTTTGACATCACCTTTTTAAAGATTCATAAGCTGGGGCAATTTACATAAAAGTTAAAGCGTCTTATTAGTCGTATTACAACCCACTCTGACCGGCATTAGCCTGCAGGGACCGTATGATGGGCCAAGGTTATATCCGTGGTATGTGAACCGCAGCATGAGACGGGACCCACCATGACGCCTGCCGCGTAAATGTTCACTGTTCTAGTGTGCCTGCCGCCTCGGACGGATACAATTCATTTTCTATGGATAACGGCAAGGCGTCGTTGATGGTTGTTGGTTTCTCTGGTGGGTTTTATAAGTTAGCACTGTGTGAAAAAAATTGCGCTGCGTTTATTTAACAAAGTTCACAAAGAGATGTCAACCCAGCCCTCCCCCGCTGCTTCAGAAAAGAAAACGTCCATAGCGGTGAACTAAGGAACGCCCATAAGCGGCCAACTGAATGAAGGTGGAGCGTTTGCAGGCAAAAACCCACTGGAAAAGTGGACATTCAGTATGAGGATTCTCTCTGAGGTCACAGTTACTCTGCTGCATTTGGTGGGGGCGTCTTGTTGTGTAAATTATGGTTTCATAACACCTACCTACCGTGACACTTTGTCTAGCTGGGCTGTACAGCTCATTAACATGAACTACAACTAAAACAATGTGTTGTGATTATTAATACGGATAATGAACTGTGGCTAAATCGCAGAAGGAGCATTTGTATTGACCGTACAGTGAAAATCTGGTACGTGTTATATACACTGGAAGAGCGTTTTCTGCAGTAGGCCCTACACAAAGCAATTTTTTTCACCATGCGTGGAGAAAAGTGACCATGATGCAATGCACGAGCTCACACAATGCTTTAAAGCCACATCAAAGGGAGCGGGGAAAGAAATAAAAATAAAATTGAAACTATTCATTGTAATTCAATTGGGGTCAGTGAGCCAGAATTTGCATTTAAATAGCAACATTAAATAGTGACATGGCATTGGCTAATAGTGTGCTCATTCATACTTGGCCGTCATAATTAATGGGTGTTTCCAAGGAAATCTAAGAACCTAATTGCTCATGGGGTGGTCTCATTATAACAACAACACAATATTTTGTCTCAAATTACGTTGACAGGAAGTGAAGCCGTTTATTAAACAGCACCAACTCTGGGAATTCAAATCAGTCAATCAAAAGTTTCCACAGTGAAATTTAGAATTCTTCCCCATGCTGCATTTTCAAACTTACAGGTCATATGGGCCACCTCTCTCCACTCACTGGCTCTGTATTCCTAGCAAACACCTCTCACTACGCGGGCTTAGCTGTAATTTGAAATAATGTTGTAGTTTAAACATGCGTTAACATGTGTTGAAGTTTGCAAGGCAAGCCCAGGTGCCGATCTGAAGAATCAGGACTCATAATAATATTTGCCTGTGCTTTTTGTTCCCCAGACATGCCGGGAGCTCTGTCCCTGTCCCTGTTCCTGCAGGGTGTTAACGAAATCCACTGCAGGTAAAGGACCAGAGAAACATGGCCATCCTCCAAAAGTGAGTACCAAGAAGTGAGGCGTGTGTTTTTTGATAAGAAAGTGGTCATCCTACTTCAGGCTATCTGTCGGGCAGGGTTTTCACATTGACGTCCACTTTGGCCCAGGAAAGTGTTTAGGGTGGTTGACTCAAACCCAGAAGGTTGTGGGTTTGATCCCCAACAAACCCAGCATACCTTTAAACATCCTCAATCAAGATTCCTAACCCCTACCTGAGGAAGGCTAGGCTACCTCCTCCATAATACTTGTAACTGTACTGTAACTGTACTCACTGTACTCACTGTTGAAATAAAAAATTCAATAAATCAATACTGCGTACACCTCAAGTGACAACACGGTTATGTAAAACTTTTATGTCTAAACTTTCCTTAAACAAACACACGCATAAAAGAATACTGGGGCTTCTAACCGATGTACTTTAGAGAGGGCAACAGAGCATCAATTTGTCCCTCATCTCCTCCATTACCTGAAATAATGCAGGCCATTATGGGCCAGGGGGGCAAATCTATGTGCATGTCTGTGTGATGCTTGCGTATGAGTGGTAAGACGCACCAGCTCGGAATCGGTGACATTTTTGTTGTTTTGTTTTGCCGAACGGCGCTAGAGGTGAGCAAGGTAGCCATATGGCGGGTATTTATCAGCCCGTGGCTGCCAGAGTGATTGAATGCGAGCTGAAGGTGAGGCAGCAGACAACTGGGGAGGGGGGGGACCCGGGGCCCGGGGGTCTGGCATCAGGCCGTTCATCATCTCCCTCGGAGGAAGGTCAGTGGTCCAATGAATCACCGGCGCCACCAAACTTACAGCATCTTCTATGTCAGTTTTACTGCAGCTCGCCGCTGTTGCCAGTGTTCTGCCAGTATACCTAATCCCATCCACTGTTTATGGATCTGAAAAGGTGATGTGAAAAAGCCCCCCCACAACCTAAAGCATTTTAGGTTCTTGTTTGAATAATATGCCCCCCCCATGATAGCCAAGTGGTCTGGGTTCCATCCCTGTTGTGGGCCTGCCTGTAAGATGCTAAGATGCCTAGCTCTTACCTGCTCCTAAACACTTTTAAAGTAGATAAATCAGTAGATAAGTACAATTGGAAAGAAGTGATTTGTGATTTTAGACAACGTCACTGTTTCCCACAATAATACTGTGGTCACATCAGCAGTCAGTCGGGTGACAAACTTGCTATCTGTGTTCAACATTCAACACATCACCAAAGTGAGTTTGCTCCTGGAAGCACGTAGTTCCCTGGCAGGACACCGGCGGAATGAAATGAACTGAGACAAACTGAAAAAAGATGGTGTGCAACACAGCTTTCTTCGCCAATCAGCAAGACCACTGAATCCAACGGGAGAAATAAGCAGAGAGAAGTTGAGCAACAATAAAACAAATAAACAAACAAAACAACCAAACAAAATAGATCCTGTTAGCCACGGCAGCTCTTCCCCAGACAGAAGCATGGTCTCGCAGCTTGGTATTTAATTTTCATTCTGAATACTGTTGTACAGCCGCTTCACCACAGCCGCATTGATTTTGAGGTATTGACATACTGTATATGGACAAGCATGGCCTTCGGTTGCATTTGTCCTATGTAACAATGTCTGGTTTTGACATGAGTAGGTGTTTCCACTGCAGTAAACATGTACATATTTTTTTAATTATATATTTTTATATATGTTTTTTTGGTTTGTTTAGTGGATATTCCAGACACAAATTAAGTTATTCTTTAAATGCATTAGTAAACTGCACATACACGGATTTACCGCTGTTTACCATCAAGCAAATAATTTTGTAGACATGCACAATCTTCGACAGCCTACGATATCGCTGGTTCAGTCTATTTTATGACATTTGGTGCCTGTCATGTCCACTTTCTGCTATATCTCTCCACTGTGTAGTAAAAGCTGATATGCCCTTGAAATATTCGGTGAAAAAAGGTGACACTGTGTTAGACATTAGGAATCACTTTCACCGAGGTCCACTTGACACTATTGCAGCTCTGTAGAAGGCTTGTTTCATAGCAGGTGGTAAATACCACACTTTCTTCCTCATCAGCCAAACAGCTCGACCATCAGTCCCTAATGGTGCTGAAAGATACACAAACACATGAATGCGCGCAGTTATTTTTATTATACCTTTATTTTACCAGGAAAGTCCCATTGAGAATCTCTTTTACAAGGGAGACTTGGCCAAGAGGGCAGCTCAGTTAAAAGACATTATAGGGAGAACAGCACATTAAAATAAAATACCATACAGTAGGAAGCAGACACGACTGTTAAGGGTCACCGATAGAGTGACAGAGACACAGTACGTACATGTAACCAGCATGAACAACAGGGTCAGATATAAAATTCCTATGTCTGACAAATTGTCTCCGATCAGAGAGATAGCTCCGAAACCATTTGCAGCTTTGTAACCAGTACCAGACAAGGGGCCGTAATTTCCCGGTGAAGGCGCAAGCAGAGTCGATCTAAGGTGTGGCCAGTACTTTTTTGCTAATTTCTTGACATGTGGCGGTGTCGGTAATCGGGCGCAATGGCGGCGCAGTTGTGGGCGACGATGGCGTTATCATCTGCATATTGCAGGTCCACGATGGATCTGTGAATGATCTTGGACTTGGCCTTGACGTTTAAAGTGAACAGCTAACCATCTGTTCTGTAGTTGATCTGGACACCAGGGGGTAAACTGTGACCGATTAGCTGTAGAATGGCTGCAATGAAGACTGTAAAAATGGTGGGGGCAAAGACGCATCCTTGTTTTACGCCAGTTTCTACCTCAAAGGGTTCGGTCTCAGTGCAATTACAGAGGACTGTTGCTGACATGTGGTCGTGAAGGAGCTTCTGAATACTAATGTACCGGAGATTCACACTTTGATATGGTTGTCCAGAAGTTCCTTGCGTTTTTTCTTGTAACTGTCTGGCTGTAAATATCATGTCAGTTGTACCGTGGGCAGGGCGAAAACTACACTGGGATTCAGGGAGGATTTCTTCAGATAGTGGGAGGAGTCTTCTAAAGAGAATACGGGCAATAATCTTGTTGTGGACAGGAGCGAGATGCCCCTGTAGTTTACACACACACACACACACACCCATACCCACCCACCCACACACACAGTCACTGACAGGGCATTGATTCTCTAACTCCCACAGCACTACATAGTGAATCTGACAAGAAACTCCAAAGGGATTATGGAGAATTCACCTTAGACAGACAAGGAGGGAAAACGAGGGATGTGAAAAAGAGACATTTGCCACCCACTCAATTCAAACTGCTGAACTGGCTGAAAATTGTATTCATCGTGGACATTTGCCGACCAGCATACTTGAAACGAAATCAGTCCTGTTATTGCTATAAGTGGCCAATATAAATATGTTTCTTTGTTTTTTACTCAACATCTCCTCAGACACTCCCTAATGTTCAACCCTCAAGTCAGGGCAGTAGAATGTCCCATATCAGTATTACAGTAGATAGTGGCTACTATAAATAATACTACGAGCTTACAGTAGCTAACAAAACACACAGTGTAGGTTCACAAGGTCACTAGATATACAAAAATCTTATCATGTCTTTCTCCTACTATACCTGTAACATGCATACACACCTCCCAGGTACAGGCCCAGTAGGCACAAGGTGCCTGATAATCCATCCATGAAGAGAAACAGAACTGAAATATATATATATTTATTCCAACTGAGCCAGGAATACATTGAATCAGGTACTCAGTAAATGCATTACAGTGCCATACATTTTTTTTTGTACTCAGTTGAATGAGCATGGAGACAGCATGCATAGCTAAGCCGCAGAAACAGTGACACGCCTGGCAGTTTGTATATTGGTACGGTACGTGTGCTGCATTTTAAGCATGCATACATACATACATACATACATTGTATTCCCTCACAATGTCTGTGTGTTTTCTCATGCATAGAGCACCCAGGAGCCAGCACATCAGAACAAGAAGGAGGTATGGGAGGAATCGTTATATTTAAGAGCTTTTGCATGTAGGCTGACCCAGAAGGCAGGGACCAAAAGATGGTTCATGTGCATTAAAGACATCGATTTGTGTCCGGAAGTACCCCACTTGGTGGAAAGTAACGTTATAAAAACGTTGTTGTTTGGGTTTGAAACTCAGAAAGTGCACGCCCTTACTTCAACCAAGTGCTGTGTGGCTTGCATTCCTCTCTACTTCAAATTCAAATTCCATTCAAATTCAAAAGGATCCATTGGCAGATGTATTGAGATGACAAGTGCGTAGGTTACTTATGTTGCCAAAGCAGATGCACCAAAAATAATACTAAAACAAAATACTAGTACATTCATTACATACTACATTACATACTATTACTACTAGTATACATACAGTATAGTAGTCCATACAGTACATGAAATACATGCAATTATTCTTAAAGGAAACCTCATTTAGACTCCAAACAGATGATTATGACAAACATATAAATTCACATTCCCCTCGTGTGGCAGGCTGCTACAAAAGTGCTGCCAGGCCACAGCACTCTTCATTCTCCCCCAACAGGGCTCATAGGCTCACACCGTTCTCTATACCTCCCCACTACAGCCACCCACACACTTTTGCTGACAGTTGTGTTTCATACATCAACAGTAAGCTGGTGCAGAAATGTCGGAAATTGGGGTTCTAGGGGCGCTGTAATGCAATCATGTGTAGCTTTAAAAGAGGGACGTATTTATGTGGAAGAGTGTTAACCGAGTTCAAAATGTAAAGCACCCTTCTAAAACAGAGCGCTGAAAATCAGCTAGGAGCAGTGATTGGATCTGGAGGAATATTTTCCTGCACCATAGTTGTGGGGCTGCGTCAACCTTGGCTGGGCATTCTGCCTCAAGGTGCCACAGAGATTGCCAGTGGCCACACAATTAATTCTGCATACAGGTGGTCCCACACATTCTCAGTGTTAAAATCCCCCCCCCCCCCTACCGTCTGAAACACAGCCTAGCCTGGGGGGGTGGAGGGGTGTGGATGGATGCCTACACTTCTCTATACAAACACAGAGGGTGGCTCTGGGAGCACTGGTCACAGGCTGGAGGACTGCTAAGTATCCTAGCAATGAAACCAAGGGACACTTAAAACGGGACTTCAGGTGAGGTGACATTGCCCCCTAGTGGCTTGGCTACTGACCACAGGGACTTCCGAGGTTCCTCGAGTTATGTGATTGACATTGATGCTTTGCTAACCTGCTGATAAAATGCTGCCCTGGTTTTACAGTGTTTATAGAGATGCACTCCAATGTGTACTATTTGTATATCAACCGTTTATGATACCAGACATGCCACATACTCCCACTGGGGAACCATCAATTCATAACCCCTTATAAATCTACCACCATCAAAATTTGCTTCTTTCCGGTGGGGGGACCGCACAGCAGGGCAACAAAAGGCGAGTTGGTGGAAATATAAAAGCTGTTCATCCAAAAAGAGAAAATTAAATATATAAAACCATACGTTGGCGGCAGCAGAGGATTTTCTTCCTTCTGTGCTGGTAAAGAATGTGCAGCTGTTCGAGTATTCTGCCAACAGCACGCCAGCGTTGACTCACTTCCAAAAAGCTCCTTGGCACAGTCACCCAGAGACGAGGGCAGACGCAGGTATGGGGCTGACAGACTGTGCCGTTTTCTTTTTGAAATTATAACAACCATTTTTACTGTAGGTGGCAGGGGAGGAAAAATACAACTCTTGCCCTCACCACAGGTTTATTAAGTATAGCGATTAAAGAAAAGAGTCTTTGTATGAATCTGGTAAAGAAATGAATGTATGAATTCAACCCTTCACACAATTTGATAGCCATTACAGATCGGCGTACAAAGAGTGGGGCGTGTGAAAAATTATAACTAGTAAATACTTGAAAGAGTGAAACGTTTTGTTGACTGGTTAGCTTGCGCAAAAACAACAAGGTACATGACAGCTTCCTCTGCCTACGATACGAGCACTAATCGTGGAACATACTGCACAGAACATTTTACATGTAATATAGAAATGCTTCACTGTTCATTTTCACATCACTATTGGCATTCAAGTGGTTTCCAACTGTTTATCACAACAAATGTATTGATCAGGAGAGCAAAATCTCCATAACGATCCACTGCACTTACTAAACATTTCTACACTGGGAAAATATCCCAAATATCAAACCATACTTACCTCTCCATTCTCTGTACTATTTTAGATTACTTTAAGTCTTGTTGCCGATGGATGAAAAATTGCATCTGGATAAATGTCACCTCCTGTTTATAAAGAAGCAATAGGAGTAAAGGTGTAAATTGGCATGGTTGTCAGATGCAATTAGGGAGGGAAAACAAACCAGCTCGATGTTGCGCGGGTCTTTAAAGCCACCCATTTTGTTGCCAAGCTACCTTTCTCATCAGTAAAGTGACATCAGAATTACAAGTGACAATTGTCATGATCCCCTGGAAACTCTCAGATAATTGGATGGTTCTTCACAAGCAGGAACAAACACCATGGAAACATCCAACATAATTGCTCCGTGAATCACACCAAACATTCATTAATGCTGTCTGGCTTCAGATGCCCCTTGTGTTGACGGCTTCTCTCATCGCATTTCAAGAACATTTCCCATTCCAAACCGGAACCGACAACAAGGACAAGTAAAGGCGGCAATTGGCGACACAATATTCATGTATACACTGTGTGAAGTTTTATTTAGGAACATGTAGATTGATTTGTAGCCACAGGACAAGAAAAGCCTCTCCCTTCGCTTTCTCTCTGAGCTTCAGAGTAGTGACAAACGTTGTGCATCTCCAATCCGTGTACCCGCCAAGAAGAATTAGACTAAAAGGCTATTCGTATGGTGGCCGAGAGAGGCCACAACACTTCCAAATTAAGACTTGCAATTAGCAAAAACACATGTATCAATTTGACAACACGTAGTTGCATCAAGAAACGTCTTGCAAATTGAGAACACAAACTGATACAGTCTAGAGCACATGCAACCATTTGATTAAGTGTCACAACATGAAGAGAGGTTTCTGCCCGGAGGACTTACTGACGGTCGTTCAATGCATCGCGGGCGGGCTTTGTCATACCTGGTAGGCAGAGCTTTATTGCTTGAACTTTATTGACGATTTAACTCTTAAGATAGTTATATTGTATACCGCCTGTGATGCATTCAACGGCCTTTGAATGGCCTTATGCCTTTGTTCTCATTCCAAGAGCTTTGACTGGTTTGAATCAATATTTATCTTAATTATCCTTGTTTGTTAAAATTTCAAGTTTTATTAATACATTTTCTAGTTTAGAATTTTACTCATTTACATTTAGTGTCTATATATATTTTTATAATCTACAGTAATTTAATAGTTATAAGTGTACTCTTAGACAATACCAAGCGAGCGTCTTCCAACCAACGAACGTTAATATAGGCTAGTAACTACATTGGTGGTCTGTTAACCTGTGCAACGGAACCGAAGTGGGCCTCGGACGAGCCCAAGGACTAATGCCATCTCAGCCACAGACTTGCAAAGCCACCTCGGCATAACTACTACGCCAAAAAAAGACTATAGACTCTCGTCATTCGATCTGAAAAGAACTAAGCTACAGTGTGCTTCCCGCTTTGTGCCTGGAAGTGAAGATTTGTTAAGAAGATCTGTTAATGAGAGCCTCGCTCAGTAAAAAAAAGACTGTTTTGGAAGAACTCTGCCAGACTCTTGTCAGCCAGACTCAGTCGGGCTTAACTGAAAGAAGAAGAAAGAAGATACCGATAGACCCAGCTATCAAGCTCAACTGTTGCTCTGCAATATTTCACCGGTGACTGCATAGGCTACCCCGTGCCATCCACCACGTGGTCGGGGGGAACCCCTAACAAATGCCACGTCATGTCACTGGAGACTCCCTCTGACGTCTAAATTGCTAAGTTATTGAAAAGCAGCAATACTGTGATTTCATTGATTGAATACTAGATTATTTAAGCCTGGTTGTTTTCCTACGGGTTATGTGAAGATGTTTTGCATATATGCCTATATAATCTAATGTTTGACTGTATATAATCTACACTGATGTATGTAACTCACTTTTTTTTTATATTAAGAAGAAGGTTCTCTGCTCTTGTGTATCACAGAACACATACAAGGTATGTCAAGAATTCATAACTTCAGATTTATTGATTGATTACAAGCATTGATTATACTAATTATAAAATATTCATTATTTATATAATCATAATCTAATGAAGTGGTGTATGACCCTAAATTCCATTGCTAACACAATTTGAGGAACAACATGAGCATGAGACTGCGGCTTTTAGTATACAGCGCACAGCCCAGAACTCTTTTCATGAGACCAGCATCTATAAAGTTGATAGAAAATAGTTGCCAAAAGACCTTCAGTAGGGGGACATTTTGAGGGTTCTTCAGTACAGTGGGCACAATTGAATAAAAATAGCTCTCTTCAGAGTGCTTCAGCTCAACAGCTGTTTGTGTAATGTAGCATGAATGCTACAAATTGCTACAGAGGTCTGTCTATTATCCCCTATATATTCGGTTTGTGCTCTTCTGCAGCTAAGGTCCTTGAACACACATTGTCTCGCCCCACAAAGTAAATGCGGGCCATCTCTCCTGTTCATTCTCAACAATACACCTGACATTTGTTTCTAAGGAGGAACCATTTTCAACCTCAGCTGCAATGGAGCAGATTACCAGGAGACCACATACAGTAGCCTATATTGCATGACTAAGCTTGCTATTAATCAACAGAGATTTATGCTATGGCTGTGAAAATTATGAAACAGAATAGGAAATGATAGCACAAAGGGACCCTGTTGAATTCTTTTGACTGATGAAGTATTCTGTTTACTTTATTACATTTTTATCTTATATTAGAATAGTTTCCTGCTGGTGCATAAATAAGAAATTAATTAGGAAATTAATATCATGTAAAAAGAACACTTAACATTCAGAATAATTCAAAACCATGTTTCATGTTGCGGTTCGCCTGGCTTCATATTTTAGTTAGAGGTTAATTCAAGCCAAGTCTATTTTGTGACAGCGTGATCGAATCCTGCTTGAATTAAACTTTAGCTTTTCAAAATTTGTATTTTTAATCTTTCTAAGACGTTATAGAGTGCTGTGATGTAATAATCATTGATATGAGTCTATTTATGTAGTAATGAGGTGACACTTGAAAACTTTGTGGAATACTTTTGTGGATTGCTGCTAGAGGTGTGCGGTCAAGTAAACACAAGCGCGCAGACCACATGCACAGGATTGGAAACCATATAGCTTGGAAACCAGTAGGGTCACCGGATCTTTTTGGCACAGTTTACTCTGAAATAACTTGGAAAAGGTGCAATTATCAGGTGAAAATCTAAAGATTTCTGGGCTGGGCTAAGCCCCCAATGTTTCAAAATTCTAACAACGCTTCTGGTCAACAGTAATCTCCTGTTGACCATTTTCCTCAATAATTGGACGGCAGAGCACAAAATTCCTGATTCTTCAGTTGAGTTATGCAGCATGTGTCAAAAACATCCACATTGGTTTTCAGCCCAAGTGAGCCTGACAGGTTGTTGTAAATCTTTCTTTGTCCAAGTTGACAGACTTCCTGCTGGTCTCCTGTAGATAATGTTTAAATGGGATACAAAAATGTAGCACTTCTAACAGACCACAGCGTAGACAACGTCAAATTACAATATTTTACCAGATTAAACTGTACAGTCTTCTGTTTGGGAAAATAGGAAAAAAAATTAAATCATCTAATTTGTGGATGTTTCCTGTATCAAAAATGTACAATGGGAAAAAAGGAGAGAATAATGAATTGAGGGAACATGCTGATAAGGAGGAAATTGTTACAGAGAATAATGTATCTGGAAGTGTGGCAGTTGTTTTTCACTCAACCCAAGCTCTTAACACGACCATTTGCGATTTTGACTGACGCACACAAGAGCATTACAGAGCGGCCTTTCCACTGATAGTGGGAGCAAATGAAGGATGGGAATGGCAAAACAGGGGGCAGCAGCTGAACTATGCAATTCGCAATCTCCCTGCGCCTCCCAAGAACCCACGGGGCTGACGGAGTGCAGATGTGGATGTTGTGCCAGAGTGGGGGAGGACGAGAGCCCGCTGTGAGGTCAATAGCTCTGCTTTGACCTGTGAAAAACTCCATTACACCTACATCACATCTCCAGCCTGCACCCTTTTCCCCCCAAGTGGTGCGCCCAGTCAATACAGAGAAGTAACAATATCGTTATTGACAGGAGCGGTAAAACACAACTGTTCCCTCGTTTACAGCAATGTATATCCGCAACATGACGCATCACGTTTAGCAAAGTTTGCCAGCAGGAAAACAGGTGATATACTGTATACAAAGCAGCCATCTTGACGAACGTTCGGTCACAAACCCTCACTCGCCTATTTGATGCTGAAACCTGTGACTGCTTCAAAAGTCGATCTTGATGTGAGTCAATGCCTCACATCAAGCTTAAAGATCTGTTGAAAGCACATCCACAATGCCGGAGAGCTGATTTCTGTTATTGAGCAGTAAAGAAGCAAATGGAAAGAAGCCTGCCGCTTTTGTGGTGTACAAAAAGGAAAGATCAACAGTGATTGAATATCAGTACATAGCTATTTTGTCTGTTGTTACGGGCAGCAATCTATTTGTGTTGAAGCTGTCACTGCCACACATTTACACGCAGGATTCTACAGTATATTTGCTCTGCCCTAACACTCCCACTGCCAACCCATTTGATCTTACGATTAAATCAAATATGGATGCGATACCGTTGCAAAAAATAAATAAAAGGAACAGACAGACATATTGTCCATTCTCAACCCACACAGGGATGTTGACCAGTGTTTAAATTCTCAAACCTGTGGATTCACATTCACATGTGTAACACAGCTGGCCTCTCTTTTTTTTCGTACCTTGGATTATTACCCGTTATTAACGGTGAGTTTACCTCCCACACTCTTTGAAAGAAAAAAACTGACATTATTTGTCTTAGGGATACAATTCACTTTCCAATGGTGGAGGGCACAGTCTCTGATTACTCCTGCTTCTAAGAGGTTAGAATAACATTGCATGTATTTGTGGTTACAGTATGTGCAATAGGACATGTGGATATGTGTTAAGGATGTAATACAAACTAATACAAGCTTCTATTTTTTTTTTACAGCAACAATATGATTTGCAATGTATCAATGCAGTGTTTATGAACCTTCTGAGTAGCAAAATAAACTGGGGAAAGAAGCCAGTGAGTGATCTCTTTGGAGCCACACGGCATGGGAAAATGGTGATTTATGGCGTTACATTTGGCTGTGGGGACACAAGCCCATGGTAATGAATGAGCCTTAAGGAGGGCCTGGCCCCCGTCATTAATCTTATAAGACCCGGCTACAGAAACACAGAGACTTACTCTATTAACGCAAAAGAAGACATCCATTTGGTTACGCTTTGTTTAACTCACCTAAGAAATATTCAGATTGCCGTAAAGGCAATTATACCATTCCAGGAGGCCATTACATGGTCTTCTAGGAGCAAATGAGAAAACAAAACTACTTTATATAGAAAATGAGAGGGGAAAGAGAGGGGTGGAGGAGATATATTTCTATTAGAACTAACAGCCTTTCCTTCTTATACAATAAAAAAAGAGAAAAAGGAGAAAGAAAAATAAAGCTGGACTATAGTAAAAGGTATTGAAAATGTTTGAGATACTCAGCGGTGTGCTTGCAGCTAGCAAAGCAATAAAGCTTACTGTTTATGTCACAGTCAGTATCACCCATCATTACACACCTAAGCTCGTTTTGATGAGACAGCTATCCGGGAAAAGGCGGCTTTTCTAAGCCTAACCACTCTGCGGATGAAGGGGGGAAAAATGAGATTACCATGACAACTTTCTTGAAAATCAGATCCACACATGAGAGCACTATTCATTCCTTCAGCTCTATATTTTTCATAGCAAGGCTTAAATGCTTTGGAGGCCTAGAAATGCTATAACTTAATAGGGATATTTAATAGATTCAACTTTCCTGTCTTAATAGGTGTAGTCCCTTAATATATATTTGACCAAGCTGTTCTGCTCTTAACAAAATAAAATAAAAAACTTTATTTTATTTTTTATTTATATATATTTATATATACTTTATTTCTGAATTCATATTTTGTTTGGGAGGTAACAGTTAGTTAACTAACTTGTATCAGGCTTAGACAACAACAACTCAAACATGCATAATATTTGATTGTGTGCTACTTAAATTCCGTTTTAAAGTTAATTAGGGGGAAGGATAGTCTAGTGGTCTAGGTGTTGGACTCCCAGCCAGAAGGTTGTGGGTTTAAGCCCCAGAGTTGGCCTATACCTGTAAGCATCCTAACCCCTAATTTCTTTTAAAACAGGTCACCAGAACAAAGACTATCATAGTTCATCTACACAGTTCTAATTCCAGCCAACCAGAACAACAGATTTCACAATGGGTTTTTCACAAGCTGCTTGGTATTCTGAAAGAACATATCAATGCTAGCATAGGCCCGCATGTATCGGACGCACTAAAACATCAGCAGTGTTAGGCAACGCTTTGTTTCTTCACCAAATCCCTTGATCATTTCTAAGTAATTACTGTTTCACTACACTGGATAATTAATCAAAATCATTTTTAAGCATACCAGCACTGATGCCTTCCATTCCCACTTTTTCCTCATCAGATGTACAAAAAAACCCCGCATCTGTCATTGGTTTTTGTTTTGTTGTGGTCCACTTAATCTACACTGGGGACTGACGGTGAATTAGGCGCACAGACACAAGCTTAGGGGGGAAATTAGTACAATTACGGTTCATCTTTTCAAAGGGAGCCACAGTGAATGGTGTTCTCTGGGGAATTAATCACCACAGCATTTGGAGCATCTTACCTGTTTAATAACCTATTTAATCACATCCTCTCAAGGTTCACCACCCCTAAAAAGATACGAGCAGTTGATTTTTATTAACACACAGTGCTTCCATTAAGGGCCAATTAGGAACCATGAATCAACCGATGTTTTGTGTGCGTGTGTGTGCGGATGAGAGAGGGTAAGTATATGTGGATAAATTATGTGTGAAAATATAAATTTTGTTTCCTATTGCAAAAAATTGACTATTTAACTTACTATTAAACTAGTCTAACTTAACTAGTCTTATGCCTCCCTTTAAAATGATAGGTAGGCATAGCACTTCTGTGTAACATGACACCACTTAGCACTACACCCTGTGGGCATCACACATTGTCATGCACCTCTAAACTTCTAGATGGGTGTCACTTTTTTGTGTCCTCAAGTGACTAACACATCTTAACATTAAATCCATGCACCTCTGTTAAAAAAGCCCCATCTCAAGGTCGATGGCACACTTACTACAAGACTAATTGAGAATTTGGTCTAGTCGCCTCCAAGGGGTAGACGGTATGCTGCTGTGAATGCTAAAGATGAACTATCAGGATCTGATCAGAAGTAATCAAAATGCTGCCTCACTTTTAGGTCAGCTCCTGCTTTACAGCCACAGGGTGCATGTCAGACACATATAGCTGCGTTTCTGTGTAATTTGTATTCTGCACAAGTGGCTGCATTTCTCGAGTGTAGTGATGTGGGGTGGGTGGAGGAGGCCCACCCCCAAAACAAACCAGCAGAGATATAGAGGTATAAATCTTAAAATATACTGTCACATGTATTGAAAAAGGAGTGGCAGCAACCTTGGCGCAACTATTAACAGAATCAATATAACCCCATGAAAACACAACCTGGCGACTATCCACTTGGCATTTATAGTGATGTGAATTTGTGATTGCATACTACACAATATATTATAATAATGGCCTTAATAACTGCAAGCCCAAATCCTATTTTTGGCATATCCAGAATCCAAACCACATTTGGAGGTGGTTTTGAATGTGATTCCAATGGGATTTCTACAGCTGCGTCTCAGGCTGGACGCAATGGCTGCTCAAATCGAATTTCAAAGTGTCTTTTGCATCATTCGCAACGCGACACACAACGCAGACGTCAAATCCAGAGTGACGGAAGTGCTGGAATTCATGCTGCTACTACTTGAATTTTCTTAGGGATCAATAAAGTATCTATCCATCTATCTATCTATCTATCTATCTAGGGCAAAAATAGTCAGTTGATACGGTTATGCATCGCAATGTATACCAGTCTCCTCTGCCACAGAGTTTGTCACGACTGGACAGCAGGATTGTCATGTGCTTTGGAAAGTGCCTAGTTTCTGACGCCTACATCGTTACCACAGCAACCCATGCAGATAGGTTGGTGATGTCTGGACACACAATTCCAATCTGATCACTTGCAAATAATAGTGCGGACAGTCGTCTCAAAAGATCGGATTTAAGAAACAAATCCGATTTGGATGCAGTCTGAACATAGCCTTAGTCACTGGCAACATCTTTTATGGATAACAAAATTAAATCAAATATATTTTATAGTCTGTGATGTATGCCATTAGCATTAGCTAAACACCTCTAAACCAAACACAGGAAAAGTAATTGATATATTCAATTAAAAAAAAACTCAAAACAAAACAGTGGAAAAGTAAATTATATATTCAATCAGCATTAGCAAAACACCTCAAAACAAAACAGAGGAAAACCTCATCAACCCACTCACCCACCCAAGCCATCATATCCCCTCCCCATGCGCAAACAATATTTCTATTCTAAATTTGTATTGTTAAGTGCTGCATTATACAGACCATAAAATCTAACATGAGCAAACAGGACGGACAAGACGTAAATGACCCTAGTCAGCCGAGAAAACATAGACAGATGGGATTTTTTTTATTAAGTGGTAATTCACAAGCCGTCAAGAGTTGCAGCGGTACCTTGATATAATCATAAAAACACAGAGTAATGGATAACAACCCTTTTATGGCCAAATAAACACATCCAGTCACGTATAGCCTAGTCTGTGAAGGAAATGACTTTTGGTTTGTATGTCCATATACTGTAAATAGCAATTTTTATTACAAAGCAGAGTGAGAACGCAGGCACAAAGCAAAGTGCACAGTACACTATGTGCTCAATAATGTTAGAGCTATACGCTATGAACTTTCACTTTGGGAAATATATTGAGTCACAGGAAGGTTCAGGAAAACAGTAGACAGTGGAACCCTGCAGACACCAATTTAATAACATGGTTTTTTTTAATACTGTGTTGTCTACGCTGTATAGGTGATAGCTAGTGAGGGTAAAACCTATTCTACCAATGACCCCAATAGTCGCTCTAATACAACGCCAAGATTATTTATCTAGGGAACTAAATTCAAGAGAAATGTCTCATTCTACTATTCCAAGGGTTTTCCTGAAAACCACATTGGAAATTTCTTTGTTGAATATACAGCTCTGGTTAAAGAGAGCAACATTTTATTAAAAACTAAATGTTTTAGTTTGTTATACTAACAATGAACCTTCATGTTGTCCAGTGATTAGACACAGAAGTGTTTGAATCATTTATTGGATGCAGCTTCAGTTGAAATTGTGAGAAGCTTTGATAAAAAGTTGTTATTTTAACCTGCGTTTATTTGACAGGCAGTAGAAAGTCGCACTGAAACAAAAACACCCCAAAGTTGAGCTGGAGAATATGTGTCCCCTTTGTGAATGCTGACAGGCTGGTAATGATGAGCTCTCAACTAGGATTTGCCAAGGGCTAGTGATTACGACAAGTTCTTCAAAGTATGACACCTCTACCTGGAGCCCAAACAAAGAAAGAACATCACAAACATTTCTGGAGCACTGCTAGGAAGAGTTGAGCTAAATGTTTATTTGCACCCCCCCCCCCTTTTTTTCTCACCAGCTCGTTTTTATTATTCAGGTTGGAGACTCGCTAATGAAAATTACTTCCTGCGAAAGAACAAATGAACTGTAAATGCCAGCGACTGAGAGTTGCGTACCTTTTTTCCCCCCTCCTGCCAGCACTTTACTGCAATGAGAGCTGTCGAGTATGAATCATATTTCTCAGTTTGCATTTTGTTTTGCCCCCTTACCCATGGTTTTCGCAGAACGAAGGCTGTACAAGAGGAACAGCCTAAAATGGAGGAACACTTCAATGTCGCCCCTTTCCTACTCTCCTCCACGAGTGATTATACAATTGATTTTTTTTTTCTACTGGTGGTGGAGGCAGCTATGGGAGCAGTAATAACAATTTATCTTGGCTCCTTGTTCCATTACTGCGAGGCTGCAGTGAAACCAGAGGAAAAGTGCAGTATTTTATGATTTATGGGGTCTATTTGACCTGTGCTTATTAGAAGGATCTACAGAATGTGATGCAGGCTTTGGAAATAGACTACTGTGGCTCTGCAATAGGAGTTTCGCACATGGTCTTCATAGAAGATGGAGTCTCACTAGATCCTGACCAACCACGTTTGAATGTACAGCAACTTTGCTACAATGATGTAAAATCTTCAAGGTGCAACCATGCGGTTTACGTATCATTTAGGAGTTAAAATGAAAGTTAAAATGAAACACTATTGATGAACTGTTCTTACACAGAAGACTGATCATAGGCAGGTTTTACAGGGAGGCGTTTTCACTAATGAACCCTACATCCCGACTGAATTACGATGCAGCACTACGCCAACTTAGCATGGGTGGGACCCAGGCACCAGAAACGGTTAAGAGAGGTACCGGCAAAGGAGGGGGGGGGGGGGGTGCTGTTGTTTGCTCTCTGGGGCCTCTGGTTATTCCTCATTGATTGGCATTTATGGAGCCATTTAAACACGGCAGCTAAATCCCTGCCTCCCTCCGACCAAATCCAGCTGCCTCTCCTGTGGCTAGTGATAATATTTAACTGCTGACCTTATCTCCTCTCCCCCAGCAAACGTGGAGCATGTTAATGTCTCACGCACGTGTGGCATGCTAATCTGCAGACAGTTTGATTGAAGATGAGTATCACTGCTATGGTAAACAGTGACATGCCCGGGGCAGCGACACCGTTGGCTGAATCTGCAGGGGAGCATAACCGTTTGCACTCAGGGCCAGCACACAATATTAGAGAGATCTTATGGGGAGATGCATAGATCCAAGTCAAAGAGCCCCCTTAACTGCTGCAAACACGAGTACGCGGTACGAGCATGATTTACAGAGCAGGCAGATCTTGCCAGATCTGTAAAACCCTGCCCTGCTTGGTGTAAGACACATTATAACAATGTAGAGGTGTTTTACATGAGTGCACTTTATGCTTAAATCCCCATTAAACAAAAGTGGTGCTGAATTACCTGGTAGTGTCATTGTGAGCCATTCATTTCCAATTGGACTCTTGATAAAAAAAAGTAAATCATCTGATATGCGCAAGCTTTAGGGCTTCATGGCTTAATCAGATGTTGCTATATGATGTTAAAATCTTCCCCCGTAAAAATATTGGCCAGGCATAATTTACCTTCATTAATAAGTTAATGTATGTTTTAATGTTATTTTTGGAATATAAAAGAAGATAAACAGATTAATAATTATTCATATTCATATAAACTAATTAATATGAAAATAGATCAATCATTTATATATAATAGTAAATACACATTCTCACATTCTCTTGATTTTCTCATTTTTTAAGTTTAATATCAGAACATACCATCCAGTATGTGGCCAAGCCTACTTTTACTGCATGCAGCACAATATAGGCACTATGTATTCTACATGTATCGGTAGCTTAGTGCTATCATTAAGTGCCATGAAATCAAATTAAATTTCCGGGCAAATAACACATAACACATAACCTACATACAGTAGGTTATTTGAAGAGCTAGCTACACATCCTTCTGTGGCCTAAACCTTCGCAAAGAAGCATCTATTTTAAGTATCATTCATACAGCAACTCTGGCAACTGAAGTGCCTAAACTGCAACTCACATTTTCCAGCACTTAGATGACTACATCACTTTGATACAGTATTTGCACTTAGAGAGGATAAATGTTCATGAGTCTCTGGCTTAAAATTGCTTGCATGCAGGATTAAGCATGACTTTTAGCATTTTGTGGTGTTTTGGTGAGGTGAAGTGTTATATCTTGTCAAATAAAAAGGTTGTGTGTTACAAAACACCAGGAGGGCCCTTTTAGTTTTCACTGCGATGTCCAACAAAGAAAAAATATCCGCTCCTGGCTCCTCCAATAGTGAGAGATATGCCCTTTCCCTATAAGTACTAGAAGTCTGGCAATTAGCTTGAGTATTGCAATAAGGCAGCATGCACCGAAAGGCTAAACATGGAAATAGGAAGCAGAAGACATTTGAGACTTAGAAAAGTCTACACCTCAAGTTTTCATTCATTTTATTATATAAAATCCATTAGAGACAATCATACAGCACCAGTTCTAACCCTCCTATGTAGTTCTCCCTTTCTAGAAATCCATGGGGTGTCTGAGAGTGAATATCCACAGTTATTACACAGCTAGACTACTAATGAATCTAGGGAGTTCTCTGCCATTAGGACAGAAATCCACCAAGACAGCAGGCGACATGTGAAGACATCGACTCGGCAGAGGTTGACATGCCCGGGAGGGTATTTCAACAGGCTCTACAACTCAACATTATATTTCTGCCATGCAGGTAATTAGCTTGATAGAAAATACAACGAACATATAATGGTCTTTTTATGAACTCCTTTCTTCGGTCCAATATGCCATGGTAAATCCAAGCTGTTTCATTGTGTGTTTTGAAACACTGAAGAATGCCATGTTTCTTTTCCTGCTCTTCGTTGTCTGCACTTCCTCTTCACCCTCAAGTCTCATTGTGATCTGACTCGTTACCGTCTTTGGGCATTCCCTCGATCCAATTCAGTGTTAACTGCCGACTAAAGACATCACGCGACCTCTGCCTTTCACCACCACACATTGGCCACCATAGAATCCACTGAGCAGACGAGTCCTCCCCACCCCCGCCGCTTTGACCACTTTCTGCTTGGTGTATTCCAGTCTTTACTTGCACCGCCTGTTGTGGCCCATGCTGTCTACTTCCCTGGCCAAACATAATAATTCACTGAATAGAAATGAGCAAACCTTGACAAGCCTGCAACATTCCCTCAAACAAAAACAGATAAACAATCAATTTTCACTGGATTTATGCTAGAAGTATCGATCTTGGAGTCTAATTTTGTATAAGGCCCCATTAGGGGAAAATAGACTCAAATTAAAAGGTTAAGTGTGTGCTAAAATGGTATAGACAATCTAAAAAAAAAGAATGCTCACCATTAGTGAGATAAAAATATCCCTAAATCTTCTCCATTCTCCTTGCATGCAAGTTCAATGCTACCTGTGAGCTAAAAGTTAAGTAAAAATTTAAGATAACAAATGTACTTTATTCCACAAAGTCAGTATAATTCCTGGCCTAATTTGTGTTTTAAGACAACCACACATCATGAACAGAGCATGGAAGGTGGGTTCTAGAAGATTATTTCGATGACCATGACCATTGTCGATTCAGTGAATTTGCATTCAAGCTGCTTAATGTCCACAAGGGCCATCACTGCCAGTGATATGGCAACGGGCCATTAAATGTAAAAGTAGCTGCCCTTAGCATGTCAACTCATATCTGGAATGTGAGTTGTGTTGGTGATTAGTTAGGCCCGCAACAAGTGAAAATGCAGCCTCAGTAATGGCACAGTGGGCTGGTTCGATTTTCCATTTCAGAACATCAATTGCTACACACACATCAAAGACACCAGATGCCAATATATTTAGCTTAATTTGGAGGGAGGAGGAAGGGGAGCGGGACATTTGCATAAATGGGGATAACTATGCATGGCTGTCATTTCAAAGATAATCAGACAAATTCAAAAAACATACCAATTTCACATATGGTTCACAGGTGGTTCACGTGAAGTACTTTTAATAAAAGGGTTCGCGAATGTTGGAATGTGTCAGAATTAATCCACTTTGCCGTTATTTGTTTATTTGCTGGTTTTCTCGCCAGTCAAGAGGATTTCACATGATTATGTAACTTAGACAAAGCGCTGGTACAGGGCAGCTGCTGCCAAAGAGATGAGAAACAGACAAATAATGTAATGAAGCGAGAGAGAGAGGCTGCAGAACAGAGGGACAAAAGTAGAAGACAAAGGGCTAGACAAGGTAATGGATATGGAGAATAGCCAACATCGATTATCATTAGCGCCCCCAGATGGACCTCTGTGATGGAAAGGTTTTCTGAAGCCTACCTGAGGAAGAAGGAGGGGGCATTGGTGGAAATCCCATAATTCTTTGGCATTGGCATTCCGTCCGAAACACACTCGCCCCTTGCCCACTGTATTGCCATTTGACAAACAAAACATTGACCTATGATACCTATTAGTAGAACACCACATGATAAAACAGATTGACAGTGTAAAGGCAGCCATATTCCCAGGGATTTGCTACTCTTCATTTAGGTTTGGCTGTTTTTGGGTTGTTTTTCTTGTGAAAGTGATCCCACTAAGCTTCAGTTACACTGACATTGAGGTCTGAGGTGGCCAATCTTATACCGTAAGTGTTCCATCTGCAGACCTCGACTCTAAGTAGATATTAATCATGTTTGCAGCATGTTTTGGCTCATTATCAAGATGAAAGGAAAAGGTTATTTTTCCAGTGGTTTTGTCTGAAGAATTGTGAATTAAGATTTTTTTTATTTTTGTCAGGAATAATTCCATTGCCAGGCCGTACATATTTTAATCAGATCCCCTACACTATTGTTTGAAATTGCCACCCCCGGACCGTAACAGACACCGTTTCTTCAGATAAGCATCAATGTACCTTTGGCGCCCCTGCTGACGTAGGGGCGTCTTTGTGAACCAAACATTTAAAATTTGGATTCAACACACATCACCGACACTGCTGTCACTACATGGTTTGTGGCGTTTCATATATTGGAATATCTATTGCTTGCATTGCATTTCTGCATGAATGGTTTCTTAGCTATAACACACTCTCATCAACATTTCTTGTAAGGCTTCTTCTCACAGATGAAGTGCTTCTCTGCAAGATGACTTCGCCAGATGTTGAGCAAGCACTTCACTGAATTTCCTTCTGTTACATACAGCAGTGACTTTTAAGCCCCGTTTATCAGATTTAGACAGATGTTTGGGTTTTCTACTGTGTTCGCTGTCTTTCTAAATTCACCTCTGAGGATTAATGCAATGCAATGTTCAAAACACAAACCTGATTTTATGTCTGTTAGACCAGTGGCTCTAAAACTTTTTAGGCTTCTGCTGTGGTTAGGGTCCCTGACTCCCAACCGAAATGTCCTGGGTTCAAATCCAAACATGCTCGCATCCTTGAGGAAGATGACTAACCCCTACCCACTCTGTAATACATAAATATAGTTGTAGACTAGAAAGAAAATGCAAAGAATCTAAATATGAGGTTTGATTATGTGAAAAAGAATATTAGATTTTACTGCAAAATTACATAGTAATAGTTAATAAATGGAGAGTGAGACAATTTTATCGCTCCGGGATCATATAAAAATTATATATTTTTTTTAATTCAGTACCATTTTGTTTAATTATGGTCATCAAATGTTAGAATTTCTGTTTTCTCCCAGGTACCCCCTGTAATACCCCCATAGAATTGCTGTGTTAATGTAACTATGTCCAAACCTCTCTTAAGGGCAACCTAGCTATTCTGTGTAAAGTTTTATTCCACATACTAGCATACTATATGTTAAATGCTTCACCCTCACACAAAGTGAATGTCCAGTAGTAGGGTGGCAGGATACTCTAGGGGTCTAGGTGTTGGACTCCCAGCCAGAAGGTCATTGGTTCAAGCCCCAGAGTTGGCTGTAAGCATCCTTGAACAAGATGCCTAACCCCTACCTGCTCCATGTAATTGTAAGTCGCTTTAGCTAAAGTGTCTCCTAAATTACCTAATTATAATTGTAGTAGCTCAAAGGAGGAATTGACTAAATACAGCTTGAAACAACCCTGTATGTCATTAGGATGTCTCAAAGGTTTGGTAGCTATTTGATTTTATTATTTTGTTTGTTTTCATATACTACTTTTCCAAGAAATATACACGTATGCCCTAATGAATACATAATATCTTTGCTCAAATTAATAGTTTTCACCACACTGTATATATTTGAGAATATAGAGCAAAAATGTACAGCCCCAATACTGTAAACTAATGACATCATCTGTGAGAACCCTAGGCCTCACAGAGCAGCCATTAAGTTTAATAAACCACAATAAAATGTAATTTTTACACCGTGCCTTTCATTTCCATAAGCCCTCTCTTTACGGCCCTTCCTTGCTGCTTCACTTCACTGGTTGGGGATGTCAGAAGATGGGGTGGGGGGTGGGGTGTAGAACTATTTCCCCGCTCCATTTTCATTTGATATCATTAGAAATTAAATTCCCAAAAAAATACTTTTTTATTTTTATTTCACAGCAGTCCCTTAAGATGTTCTTGCGTGACCCACTTTTGTCTCAGCGGCAAAGAATCATCTCCCCAGCAAGTGTACCTGTAAACGTCTAACTTTCTCCATTTGACTCCCTCTATCCTTGTTTTAACAGGGATGCTTTTGTTTTCTGAGTGTTGGTTATAGAACTGGATGATGGCCACTGCAGGACATCTCGGCCATTGACTTTCAGTGTCCCATGGTGACTCTGGCAGCTGGCTATTTTCGTCTGCTCTATAATGTTGTCTGGAACCTGTGTGCCAACAACAGTATCTCCGCGCACGTGGCGAGACTGATAACAGCAACAATGTCCCTGCTGTCCCAGTAAAAGTTTAGGGAAATTGAGGGAAGTTTAGAGTTCATTTACCTGTGCCCAGTTTATATACAGTGTCTATATACAGAATTGGGTATGCAGATTTGGATTTACATCTCTCAAAGAACATGTCAAGCCTGCTGTTCAAGTAAAGACTGTCCTTGTTCCTCCATTACCAATGGACCACTTTCACAGTAAGCGGGCCTAAGCATGTTGGGGTTTTGTTTAGCCCCCCTTCTTAATCTTAAAAAAAACTGTACATCTGTCACTTTTCTTGTTAGAAATGAAGTATAGGAAGTGGGTACAGTCGCCACTTTATGTTCAAACATGAAAAAAATGCACACACTTTTCGGTGTCTGTGCAAACAAGGCTTATTAAAGGCGACATGCCATAAGCCCGTTGCCCCGGCTTTTTCAATTTCCTGCTTCGCTGAGCATCCTATAGCAGGGGGACACCACCTGTCCCCAGGAAATGCCTCAAAGAAAGTGACTTCACATGTGCAGTAATATAGGAATCCTGTTGAAATGGAAACACAATCCCATTGATGCGGTCCATCTGTATGTGAAAGACAAAAAAGAAAGAAAAGAAAAACTGACAGCGCCCTTGAGGAAAGGTCGGATACTTGGACACTAAGTGAATGATGATTCCAACGAAAACCGCCATGCTCAGGTGAAAAATGTAGCCCTAATAGCGCTAATGAATGCTCCACCCTTGAGTTTATTAAGCATGCATCCTTGAAATGAGGTCCAGAGTCCCCCGCCGCTGATCTTAAACATCATCAGCCGGGAGCGTGCCGGCTCTGACAGGTGGTCTCCTGTCGGGGAACAGGTGACCCTCCCCCCCTCGACGCTGTCAGTCACAGTGAGAGAGGTGACATTAGGGACGGATCCTACCATGATGGAAAGGGCATCTGCACAGCATGCACGCCTGTTAATGACCACTATCCAGAGCCGCTTGGGAAAATAGACACGCAACGGCACCTTCTTTTACCTTTCTTTAGTATTCACACAGTCGCGCCCCGTTTTACTTAACGCTCACAGACACCAGGAATTTACAGTATATGGATGTATTAATATACAGTATAAGTTGTCCTCATGCCAGAGGAATAGTTTGTAACTAGGAGTAGAATGATACAGTATCATTGGTGGCATGAATTCAGATGCCCATAAATCATTTTTGAGATTGAAGATAACGCTTTTATGTTTCCACTTTTTCCCCCATCCCCAGTTGTATCTCTAAGTCTGAGGCCCTATAGTGCAGAGGAGCTACAGTACAGTACACACTACAGTAAAAGCGTATGAGCATTTTGAATCTTCAATGGCATCGCTCTGAGAGTGCGCTCGGTAGAAATGATGAAATGGCTGATGTGCCGAGAAGCTCAAAGAGAGAAATTGTGTGAGCCCTGTATACCGCTGAGCAAAATGATCCCCCCGAAGTAATGTCGACGACAGCTGCAATCATTTCCTCTCTCTTTCGCCTGTCGTCATGGCTTAGATCTTCGGTCGGTGATGAAAACATGCTCTGGGGCCACGATCCATTTCATTGTCTTTCCTTGCTAATTGAAAAAGCGATCGGAGCTAGGTTATTCGGAATGGTCCAGCTAATCTAATCACCGTACTGTGCATGTTGATCTGAGGGTGGAGTCCATCGGAAATGTTGTCTTATATTATTCCACAACATAAATATTATGAACATAAGAAATCTGTTTTAGCTATTCTTTTTTAAATATACAGTATATTTAGTGTTTTTTTCTGTAATTTCTGTAATTAATGCAGAAATATTCAAACAATTCCAATGAGCAAAATGGAATAAGAAGGATCTTTTGAGGATTGGATTGGGTTTTGCATGGTGTAGAAAGACACCAAGACGAATAAATAATAGACGATGTCATGTATAAAAGATCATTGGTGCATTATTCACTACTAATAGTTTATTCCAGAGATACAATGTTTATCAAGCACAAACAACAAATCCATCTAATACATTTCTATGAATTTTTGATAGGAGCTGAACTTTGTAAATTATTCATGTTTAACATAATGACATCTTGACTTAAAACCCCAGACACGGTATACAGGGATCTTGCAAGTTCCAGAGGTTTAAGCAGTAATTTAAAAGGACGTTTTAATGTCAGTTACTATGAATATTTGTTTAAGTTAAGTCAACTTTAGAACAGAAATACACAAACACCGGTTACTAATTAAGGTATCAAAGTTATGTTGAGCTTTATTCAAAGGCAGTGGATATTCAGCTATTATAGGGCAAGTCAACACTATTTAGCCGCTATGTGTTCTGATGTTACATTTAACTGGGAATTTTGGCCGCAAGGCTAACCCAAATCTAATATTAACCAGGTCAGCAGTTTAAACTCTTAACTGAACCATTACAATTGGATTTTGTGACTCCCAAATGACTGGATCCTTATCTTATCTACACTACAATACTCAAAGAAATTAAGGGAACATGTAATCGTCACAGTATAACACCAAGTCAGTTAAACTTCAGGGATATCAATCTGTCCATCTAGGAAGCATAAGCGATTCTGAATCAATGTCACCGGTTTTGGTGCTCATGAAAGTGACAACTGGAGAGGCAACAGCATGGATTTGCAATTGCTGTTGCCTTATCCTTCCTGACTGATTCTTTTCTAGTTTTGCATTTTGCTAGTGTCTTTGTCACTACTGGTAGCATGAGGTGGTACCTGCAGCCCATTCAGGTTGCACAGGCAGTCCAGCTCCAGGATGGCACATCCATCACACTGAGCACATGTGACAGACGTGAAAGAGTCAGGAGACGGCATGGTGAACGTTATGCTACCTGCAACATTATCCAGCATGGTTTGGCGGTAGGTCAGTGATGGTCTGGGGAGGCATATCCTTGGAGGGTCACACAGAGCTCCACGTGTTTGGTTCCGGAATGAAATCCTCAGACCCATTGTCAGACCTTACACTGGTGCAGTGGGCCCTGGGTTTCTCCTGGTGCAGGACAATGCCCGGCCTCATGTGGCATCGATGCCATTGACTGGCCCGTATGTTTCCCAGACCTGAATCCAATTGAGAACCTCTGGGATGTTATGTATCGGTGCTTCCGACGCAGGCAAGTAGCGCCACAGACTGTCCAGGAGCTCACTGATGCCCTGATCCAGGTCTGGCAGGAGATCCCCCAAGACACCATCCACTGTCTCATCAGGAGTGCATACAGGCATGTGGGGGCCGTACACACTACTGAGTCGAATCATGAAGTGACTGAAATTCACGCCAGTTGGAACAGCCTGCAATTTAAATTGTTTACTTTGATTTTCGGTGTGAGTTTGAATCCAGCCCTCAGTCAGTTGTTGATTTTGGTTTCCATTGACCGTTGTTATGTCAATTTGTTCTCAACGAATTACACAATGCACAGTAAAGGTTTTGATCCTAAATATATCGAGAACCAATGTATGATTTCAGTGTTCCCTTCATTTTATCGAGCAGTGTATTTATAGACTAAAGCCCATGCTATACATAAAACCAACAGGGTCTGACAGGGTACCTGACAGGGTCCCAGACTGTGCCCACCATGGTGCTGGAAGCAAATGCCAGCACACTCACTGCGATGATGGTTTAATGAGAGGAACAAACAAAGAATGAACATCAAATGAAGAGGAGGAAGAAGATGATACAGTGACAACACGTAGAAACACATTTTATGTTTATTTATTTAAGTCTTTATTGTCATTCACTGCTTGTTGATTTCAGCATAGCTACACACAGAACATGCGACCCAAACAAAGGGCTTCATTTGCCTTATCTTGTCTAAACTGGACAGAATCGGTGGCCACTGGCTTTGTGTTTTAGCTAACAATAAACACAAATTTGGCAAACAATAAACAATCCTTCATTCTGATGGATGTGTCATTCATGACTGATGATAAACACTAAATAGACACTCAACACATCTGCATCATATCCACCAATCAGAGTTAAAGAAGGCTAAATAGCTGTTGACTTACCAGTGTTGTTCAACGGCTAAATGTCCACCTCCTTATTTAAAACTTTTTCTAGTGTTGAATAATGTAAACTTATTGTATCAGGCCTTTGCCTTGTTAGCCACATGCTGCTACCTTCATAATAACCATTCTAAAATAGTGGCAACCTTCTCTTGCATGGGTAGATTAAGTATAATAATGATAACAAACAAAGAATTTGTAGGATTGTGGGCCTGGTTTAGGGTTGTCTGTATGAAGGAGGTGTGGTTCATGGAACTTGGTGAATTGGGAACAGGTGTGGGAGATAAAAATTCAACATTCTCCCTATTCTCAAGCAGCACAGTGGGGAGACAAAAGACAGACACACACAGAAGTGAAAAGGGCTACAAGCTAGTGGATTGCCTGCGAATATCTTTTTTAATAAAACACGACTGACCTAGTCGGAGTTACACCTAAGAACTTGGACTACGTGGGATTTCTCCACAAGGAGAAAAGTAATCGTAAAACATAAGGAATTTCTTTACTGCACCATATTTATCTCCACATTTGTTCCCGTTAAGATGATTTCCATCACATAAAAGACAAAAACACAATTTCACCGCAGGGAGCCTGCCAACCAGACAATGGACATCTGCATCTGCTTATGCAGCACTAGTGGGAAATCGATGAAATGGTGATACGATATAGGGAAAAATCATCCACACACAATGCCAAGACACATTTCCATATTCCATTCCTGGAAACAAAACACATCTGAATAAGAATGGAGATATGTGGGGGATCAGACATTGTGTCAGAAATTGAATAATCTTAGCTCAGTGACCATACAACCTTTCAGAGATAATAAGGTGACTGGGTGTTGGGGAGGGATGGAGATTGTCAAGATTTTACCACATGAGCAAAGGCATATTAATCTATAGCTCCTAGCGCAATATAAGAAATCTGGAAAGGTTCATGTTTGGAAACAGTCATAATGTGTTTTGTTAGAATACATTAAATGTTCTATTCGCAGAAAAGCAATCGGTGCACACTTGCATCTGTTATTGTAGGGGAGATGACATAACACACATACAGGTAAAAAAAAGTATCCTGAAATAAAATGTAAAATGAAGCCTCAGTCAAACTCCATCAGTTTAAAAGTAAAAATAGGGTTGTATGCGGTTACCTCAGCTGGCGCATTCCATATGCTAGCAAAACTGAGGGTTTGAATGCCTGCCGTTATGTGTGATCTGCTTCCCTGCCTCTCCATATAATATCTGCTCTATCTGATTAAGCTAATTTGTGAGACAAATGGCCTTAAAAAAAAACCTTGACAAATTCAATACAGAGACAAATAATAACGAAACTTGCATAATGTTATTTTCAGTTATGACTCATTTATGACCTTCATAGCAACAACAAAGAGTGTAGCAGCCACAATTCGTTTAATGCCGGCCTTTAAAGCATGCTAAATGCGTTACATCTCTAACTCAGTTGCAATAAACAGAGACAGTGCACTTATCAACAGACAAGAGCTAGTTATCTCCCTCACGGTCCCCTCAGCATGGATGTCTTGGCAGCTAGCTCTGCTACTCATGGTAGCGTTGCTTCAAATTAATGAAGGCACACTACAAATGAAAGGCCATATTGAAATGTTACAACCTAGATGATACCCTCATTTTTCAAGAGTTGCAGTTGTGCTGAGGAAAATAAAAACATTCACCATGGACACTAAAAACACAAAAGACAAAAGAGACTAAGATCAAATGAAAATGTTATGTTTGATCTATATCATACGAGCTTGAGGACAGGAGAATGTAAAATCTTGTCTCTGCATCAATATTGGTGTTCTCAAAAACTCGGAAATTCATCTAGATGCTTCTCTCGTGTTGTAAGGATAAAAACATAAATATGTATGAACAGCATCTAGAAAGTATTTTCTAATTTTAAAAGGGTAAGACCATTGTCATTTCAAATGTTATAACATAGCCTACAGAAAGTCTGAAACCAACAAGAATTTTCTCCTACTGACTAGCTAACCTCCGATAACTCATATCTTGGAAATGAACATGGAAGTTTTTATCTGAAACAAATGTATGAAGTACTATGAAGGCTTGTCCATGTTTACAAGATATGATTTACATCTGATGGTAGCAAGATGGACAATACTTGTCAGTAGGATTAATAAATTCTTTGTTTTGGTGTTTTTGTACACTATGTTGACAATAAGAAAAATATAAAATTACACCAGCCTTATCCATTATTATGACAAGAAATTAATAGTAATTTATGTATAGTGAGCCCTATTAAACTACAGATATTTCAATTTCATATTTTATATACGGGTTTATAAAAGGGTAAGACCATTGTCATTTCAAATGTTATAACATAGCCTACAGAAAGTCTGAAACCAACAAGAATTTTCTCCTACTGACTAGCTAACCTCCGATAACTCATATCTTGGAAATGAACATGGAAGTTTTTATCTGAAACAAATGTATGAAGTACTATGAAGGCTTGTCCATGTTTACAAGATATGATTTACATCTGATGGTAGCAAGATGGACAATACTTGTCAGTAGGATTAATAAATTCTTTGTTTTGGTGTTTTTGTACACTATGTTGACAATAAGAAAAATATAAAATTACACCAGCCTTATCCATTATTATGACAAGAAATTAATAGTAATTTATGTATAGTGAGCCCTATTAAACTACAGATATTTCAATTTCATATTTTATATACACTTCTATACTTCTCTTGGAGTTCAAAACCAAAACAACAACACTGATTGGTTATATCCAGGGGGGCACAGATTTGTGTGGCAATAAACTGGGTTCTAGAGTTATAATGCAATCCAGGTGTGCATTTAAGTGACACTGTTTGTACTTTGTTGATGTTTGGCCTTTCCAGACAGGCTCCAAATACTGAATCTGAGTGCACTTGGTCTTGATTGTCACTTCCCCCTAAATAATATTTTGAATATTTCCAATCATGCAACTTTACAACATTTGATCTGGCACAGCTCCCTCCTGAATGCCTCCATTTTGCAGGTTTGAATCGTATCAATCAAGGATATTGCTACTGTATACTGTCTGCCAATCATGGCGGAGAATGGAATCATTCTGCGACTGTGTAGCTTTCTAACCCATTACGAAGTCGCTCTCTCAATTTATTAAACAACATTTTCTTTAAAAACATGGAACTCATTATCCGGGAGCCACAGACCTTTTCACCACTTAACCTCGCAGTATCTGCATAGTAATCTGCTGCTCTGAAAGGTGCAGTTGTGTGACAAAGTCATTACCCAGTCCATCTTCATTTGTTTCTTCATGTTAATCAGCTACAGTAATACATGAAGCCACAGAGCCGGGCTGTCCGGGGGTTTGTTTGTGCGCGGCGTTATATTTTGTTGGGATGGCTTGTTTTGCTAGGCTACATCGCATGTAATAACAAACACGTCTTGGGTGCAGGCGACAACCCTGGCCTTCCAACACAGTACTGCGTGTCATCAATCAGGGCAGTGGGGACTAATAGAGCTTCAGTGGCCATCAGAGTAGGGCCGTCCTCTGATAGATGAGAGAGCACCGCGCGAACAACCTCACCACCCTCTTTCTTCCCAAAACAACAACAAAAACACTGCCGCACATTTCCATCAGTCTGGATGCAAGTAATTATAATGTTTTGTAAGGGGCATTTGGTGACCCTCAACCATGCGACTTGCAGACATGGACTGTGCAAGAAAGTGGAAAAAAAGAAAGAAATATCTATTACAGTTTGCTTATATAGAAAAAACTACTTGTGGGATTCAGGAGGGAGCCTTTTTAATTAGACCCCCATTAATCTGAGTAATTGGCCATTCTGCCCACCAGGAGTGTAACTGGCCAGTAGTTTTTAACCCTCTGTCTCCTTTTTTCGCCTGTGTTAGCCCCTAACCAATAATATATTGTTTGGCACTATCATTTCCAAACGACTCCTGGGAAGAATTTCATTGGGTCTCAATGAGGGGTTGATTACATCCAATTGTTTATTCATGGAAGGTGGAATAATTCCCAATAGGACTTAAGTGCTTTAAATTATGAATTTACTATCTCTTACAAACACGCAGCTCTCTTCATTTTCCTGTGAAGACAAAGAAAAACCTCTCCCTCGGTGGATTATGATGTGCTGCCTGCACTCATATTTAAAAGAAAAAATGTCACAGAATAATGAAGGGTCTATATTTGTACCAGTTTGTTTTGTTAGACTGTTGCAACGGTACATTCGGTTAACAAAGCAGCATGGCCTTAGTCAAATATGCTTGTGCTTGCATAATGGTGCGGTGTAAGACTGCATAATTTAGAGGATGACATATTTTACATGAAAGGCTAGCTAACATCATAGTACTTTCACAGCCTGTATACATACATACAGTACAGCTTATGCCCCCTGGAAGTGGCTACACTAGGCCATCTGTCAGGAAGTGACGGGCTGCAACAACCCAAAAAGGCCACAGGACCAAAGGGGGCAAGCTGTAGCGAGTTTAACAGTAGCTAAGGGGACAAGGCCTACTCCTACATGCACAATGAACTCAGCATGTGACCCTGAAAGGTGGGTACGGTATGGCGTTGTACGCCAATGTGGAGTGTTTTGGTTTAGAACCCAAGAGTCAAATTCAGCTCCCTTTGCAGTCAGCCTAGTAAAACTTGAGTCACAAGCTCTCAGTATCAAAAAGGCACTTGCCTGGCGCTACTACCTCTGTGGGGTACTGGCATTTAGCAGCTCACACCCCTGAGGTGTATTATTAAGCATGTGTAGGAGTACATTCGTACATGCAGAGCAAACTATTGCGGTTCGTAGCCTACTGACATTCAAAGACTAAAAATGCTTCATAGCTGACAAAAAGGGGGGCACATCGTTTTTCAAATAATCCTCCGTTATATTCTCGAGTCACTGCTTTGATATTTTTTAACAGATAGCTGAGTAGTAGTCTTGCCAATTCCTCACCCCCTTCCTGTCGCCATTTTACTCTGCCTTATAATTACTAGTGCGAATGTTCATACCAGATCATAGCTAGAGCAATCTTCTGATATAGCTCATGCATTATGAGTCACATGTTTAGCATCCAGTGACTAAAGGGTACTAAAACAGCTTAATGAAGTGCTCTTGCTAAGGGCTATAATTGTACTCTGTTTATGTGCCAGGGTGCGTTCCTCTCCCACCCTTGGCGTTTCTGTTATCTGGAGTATTTACATAGCAGCATCGCTATCGGAATAATTAATTAAAATGCTGTCGCTTTTCCCCCTAAAACACTACAATTCCGTCTAGATGACTCAGTTTGAGGTGCATCCGTGGTGCTATGTTGTTCTATGGTGGTCTCTTTGATGGTGCATTTATCTGCACTGTGTAAAACTGTCTTTAGGCGCATTATTCTGATCAGGCAGCAAGACAACTGTTGTTAATCAAGCTAAAATGCAGCTTTCTAAAAACTACTGCCAACCTTAGCAGGTATTAACCAAATGATGGTTGCCCAAAGGCTTTGGAAAGGCTTGGAAAGGAGATTTTTGTCCTGTATGCAATATTAGTCATCACGTTGTCCAATTAACATCGATCTTTGTGCTATTTAAACAAAGAAAGCGTACTTTAGCGTACGATAGGATCCCATTGAAGCCCAGCTTCAATAGCGGTCTATGGGCCGTGCTTCCATTGGTCTTGTCGGACAGTAGCCTACTACGCTAAACGAACACAGATAAGGATAAAAGAATAAAGAGTGCGAGATGGGATATAGTACAGATATTTTACACTTTGTAATGGCTAAATAGCACCGTTGTCATGAGTAATATAGACACTCTGGTAAACATATCTTATTATCATATTTTTTATTAAACTATAGGGGAACCCCTGCTTCCCGTGTCGTCTTGGGATTTCAGATGTTCTCCTCTGTGTTTTCAAATCCAGCCCATGGCTTAGCTCCGCCTATGCAATATGCAGCAGCCAGTCCGTGCTTACCTGATATTCGCCGAATCCAAACAGTAGCTGCCTCAAGGCAACCCTTCAAACATGGAACAATGGGTTGGGAGGTTAAGTTAGTGGTCTGGGTGTTCAACTCCCAGCCGGTGTGATCTCTGGAGTGGGCCTACGTGAAAGCATCCTTCTTAATGCTTCCTTGTCCTCCTGTTAAGTTGCTATGGATGAAAGTGTCTGCTAAATGACCTAATTGTAATTGCAATGATTCTAATTACAGGGGGTAGAGTGGAGTTTCCGCAGACACTTTTATCCAAAGCTTAAAATTACAAGTATTAAGGAGCAGGTAGGGGTTAGACATCTTGCTCGGGATTACTTATAGGTAGGCTGGGCACGTCGGAGATTGAACTCAGGGTGTCAACCACCATAATCACTGGACTATCCTGCCCACGTCCGCGCTTATGCACATGCAGTCGTATTAGTTGCTTTTAAACATTTATTTTTTGCAGATTGGAGGCGAAACATTAATTTTGCTCAAATATGCATATATGCACTAGAGTACCCTTACCAAAACCGTTTTGAGTTTTTGTGTTGCTTTAGTTTTTGGTAGCAGATATAACCACTCTGTAAACAACACATTTAGTAGAATTGTTTTTGCAACCAAATCTTCCAGAAACTACAGTATTTAAAGTGTAAACATTTTTTTTGCTGAAAGGGACCAAAAACGTTTTTAGTATAGACCATAGCTCCTTAGTAGTTTTCTTTTTATATTTACTGGCTCCGGTGTACTTTGAGTACCAACACGTGTATGTTTGACTGAAACCCACAGGATCATTACAAACAGTTTCTCATTTGGAGTGAGTTGGGGGTAGAGGCAGCACAAAGTGAAGTCCATTCTTACACATTCTACCAACCTGGATGCTTGATTCCATTTTGTGTGGTACTATCTGGGTGGGTGGGTGGGGGTTGTGCTCATTGTGGTTCATAATCCAATCTGTGGGCTCTCTGACTTGGCAAGGCAATGAAATACCAATGTTGTCCTTGGTGGAGAAAAAAAAGGTAGAAATGTAACAAAGCACTACAGAGAGAGAAGAGGAACAGAATGACTACAAGAGAGAGAAAAAAAACATGTCCGGCTGCTAGTGAGCACCAGCTGGGAATACAAGTTGCAAGGTTCTTACAAGTTACAAGTTACAATATTCAACGGGTGGCTCATCACTGCAAGGAAACTGTGTGGTGTTTTGAATAATAACTTTACAAATTCAAATATATTCCCATTACTGTAATTGTCAGGGGTTGTATGGTGAGTGCAAGTGCAGACTAAATGGAAACATGGAAATGAACCAAACTCACGAGCTCTAGCTCGGCATTTTAATCTGAAACAGTCACAAACAACAGGCTCTCGGCCATTACGCAGGTCAGCAACAAACAATAATCACCAAAGTGTGGTTAGGTGATGAGAGTCCAGTGTGTAGCTGGGGTGCGTTGGGGATGTGGGCGGCTGCAGGCCGGTGGTTAGAACGGGAGGGGGGAGCTCCACCTCTGGCTGCGACTCCTGACGTTACAATAATGTACTATCCATACAGTCTATCAACCATTTCAGCAAAAATATCACCACTACAATAAAAAATGGGACAAAGACAGTGATGACTGTTATAGAAAAGGTATACCAAGTAACAATGACACACATGGGCATCTAAGAGATTTGATTAAAACCAAAACAGTCTGATTCTACCACTGCAACCCAGATTGGAGCACTGCTCAAGCAGCTAATCGACAGTATAGTCCGACACAATAAAAGGTAGGTAATAATTGCACGTTATATTTCTGAAGAGCTACTTCATATATTTAATAATATTACAAATCACACTTACAGAGACACCATATTGCACTTCAAAAACATAAATGTTCTCACCAGCCAAGGAAGATGACTTTTACAAGATATTTTTGAATTACAATTTAAACACATTTATGTATAAATAAAAATCGGTAACACCAATCATTATGCTGTATTTAAGAGGATAATCAACTAGAACATGTCTGTGCGTGCACACACACACACACACACACATATACACACATCTGATTCACATGCCACTTCGGTTTGATCTCCCATGTCTCCAACTGAAGATATTACGAAAGTATGAATACCACTAGGTGAATATAGTTAAATGAAAATATTTATAGCAACCTCATAAGGCAAATGGCTACTGTTTGTTTGACTTAATTACCCCTTTGTGCCACTTTAAGCCCACAAAAGGTTTCAACCTTGGCCATTTATTAATAAGCAGTGTTTATTTATTTGCTAAACAAACGGTATCTTCCTGAAACACATTTCAGTGCTGCCCAGTGCCCACATCCATGAACAATGACGAACTTTCAGAGAGGATGGAATTAAAATTCAAAAGGCGATGCAGCTTATTTTAGTCCCAGTAACCGTGGTGTGAAAAACACTTGACTGATTTTAATCACAACCATATTTAGTTCAGCTTACAGCTCTTCGTATGCCTTTTGAAAAGCCAGTTGATTTAGAGAGAACACTTGTGATGCAACAGCTCCATCTAGTAGGTCTGTTTGTGTATCTGCAGTTGTTGTGTCATGTCTGTAAAGACCTTGGGAGTAGTAGCCTTTTACTAATGATAGTTGATACTGTCTGTCTGGCTACCCTATTCTCTCAATTCTGCTGTGTAGCCTTATGAGTCTGTCTTACTCAGGTAAGACAAGACTGCCAAACAGGAGGAATGAGTCAGTGTGACTGACACTCGGCACTTACAGGAAAACATCTGGAACTCCACACCTGCAGCAATGCCAAAACTCTAAACAGATTTTTCATTTTCTTGATTGCGAATATAAAGTGCAAAAGTATTCACAGCTCATGACTAGTAATTTAATTCAGACATGAATCAGGCTAAACATGATCATTGTCTCTTTATTAAAAT
>JAOEHI010035047.1:0-23431 GCA_025447815.1 Percopsis transmontana | reverse complement strand
CAGCTGTTGACAAATGTACTAATTGTAAGTCGCTTTGGATAAAAGCGTCTGCTAAATGCTGTAAATGTAAATGTAAACAACGAGACCATTGGTTTACATGTTGCTTATTATGCCAGTGGTGGTCTTACTGCATGTTGCCATGGTCTCAGCGGCATTAACATTTTATTCAAATGATAGGTTCACTGTTTTTAACCCAGGCCTTAACAAAATGTTGTTTACCATTTATAAAGGTGTGCTTACACCCTCGCTGTTAGCTTTGGTATTGAGAAACTTACCACTCTGCTGATGTTTCTCACTGGGTTTCTAATGTACTTCAATGGCTAACTGTTTCAAAAACATGGTAAATCTCCAAATATCGTCTTCGAAAATGAGAACATACGCAGACTGGTTAGTGTCTCAACAGTAAAGCTATGGGTGAGGTTGTACAGGTGGTGCATTTATGAATAAAGGGTTAAAATGGGACTTGGGTGCGGAAAGGTGAACTTTTAATAAAACATAAATTGCCTTCACATCAACTGACTAGCGAGCTACAAACAAGGACTCATTTGTTGAATCCTTGCCACACAAACACAAACTCTCATGCACACATTCACATTGCATTTACAGTGAGAAGCCCACTTCAGGTGAGGCTGTAGAGATTAAATGAACCACGGGGCAAGATTGAAGATGAAATATTATTATGAAATATTGTTATGAAATATTTGAAAATGTCTCTAAGGTCCCTGCTCCCCTAACAGAGCTGATGGGACAGATAAAGAGAGAGGGAGAGAAAGAGAGGAAGAGATAGACCTGGCTCAGAGAGAGAGAGGAAAAGAGAGAGAGAAGAGAAGAGGTAACAGAGAGGGAGAGGGGTGGCAGGAAGTGTGTGTCCTCACGTGAGTGTCTTTGTTTGCCTGGGCCTCTGTGTGTGAGTATGTGAGTGAAAGCGTGCGTGCGTGCGTACGTGCGTGCGTGCGTGCGTGCGTGGTAGCATGCAGCAGATGTCAATGCAGGGGGTAAAGGGTCCCCCCCCCCCAGGATCAGTCTGTATTAACAGACCCACAGCAGAGCACACAGGAGACTGAAATGTGAAGGAAAGGGTGTAAGGGGGCGGTGCTGGGGGGGATAGAGGAGAGAGCACTGGAAGAAAAGCAGGGAGTAGGAGAATATGAGAGATGACAAGGGCAGGGGAATGAGACAGCAGAAAAGAGGAGGAAAAGTGCACAGTGTGAGGACATAGGAGGACAAGTGAGGACCCTAACATGATGAGGAGAGAAAGAGAGAAAGATGAAAGGATAGGAAAGAAGGAAATGAAGAGGGGAAAAAGACAGAATTCCCATGAGGGAATATTCCCACTGAGCTAAAGAGCCTTGCACAGCATGCAATATCATATAACTTATCTCAGTGCATCTCAGCAGAAGTCATCTATAACTTTCAAAATTACCAGAAATTCATTTAAATTGTGCCAAAGGCTACAGGGATAAGGCTATAGCCTTGTTCTCTGCATGTAGCTAATACTGTACTCTGCTAGATGTCTAAGATACAGCGTACAACCAGCCCTGTGTGATATTCTGGCTCATCTAGTGACCACCCCTCATTACATTTCTCCTCTCTCTGGGCATTGCTGACTAACTTCCTGGAAACGTTGTTTTGACAAAAGACCAATAACACATTTAGTACTATGGACAATTTATTTGAATAAAAAAGATAGAAAATGAGAATGCCAAATTGTCACTCACATTCCGTGGCTGACTAGACAAATAGCCCCTACACAGACTTTGGTTTAGCAAACACCTTCCGTGGAACTGCTAAATCCCTTCAGAATATTCGTAGAAACCAGTATAAGTGTGTTTGACTGTTCTGGGTATACAACTGTCAACATTAAGTAGAATACACTTTAAAGAGAACTTATTTACAAACAAAATTATTGACTTCCATCTATCTTACACGCTAAACCACTAAAGTCAGAGCAAACATGAAGAAATGCCCTTTTGCGTGGTAGAACAGAACTTTTCTGGACCACACATAAACGTTCACTCTGCTTTTTTCGCATACACCTACCAATCCACACACAGCACTTGGACAAAAATCTTGCAGCTGCGGTAGGAAATGAGGTTTGAGGGGCATACAATACCACAAGGTCGGTTTAATCCTTTTTAACGGCTGGTTTGGAGTTTGCCGAGGGCCCACTGGAAAATGTCTATCTCAACATGACAGCCCGCCAGCCACAATGCCATGGCCCGAGTCAGAGCCCATGATCAATAGTGTAAAACAAGTGAGATTAATGGTTTGTAATAATGAGATTTTTAACTTGCTGAAGGTCTCTTCTTAGCTCCATGTGTAGCAGGTCTTTGCTAATGTCTGGGAACTGTGATGGTGGCGGTAGCCTTGTGGTTACAGGGGTGAGGTTTTACATGAAATGTTACTGGTTTATGTTTCTGGGCCACCTGAGAGAAAAGTCTGGTTGTAGAAAAGGTTGAGATTTACTGTTCAAGTCCAAGACGGCACAACACGGCACTGGATTGTCATTTGTGTTTGTCCTTTACTCTCACCTTGAGTCCTCACATGGACTACGCAAAACCTTGTTTAGGAAAGATTACAATGTTTAATTTGGACACACTAATGCTAACCTTAACTCTGCAACCGGTCTAGCCGGGGCCTAACTTCCCCTGGTCTTTACACCCTCTCCTGTGAACCCCCACACCCCCTGCTTCTGGGTCATGCCCTGGGTCATGCCCTTAAATACAAACAGCCACCCTTTATCTTCTTTGTCAGCTGAAAGGTTCAGGTCAAGACGTGGCTACTTATTCTCACCACCCAAACCATCTCATCTCCAGCTCTAGAGCCCTTTGCATTGGCCTAATTACCCCAGACCCCGACTCAAATTTTCAGTTGCAGTTTAAGCCCCGACTTTCCATTCCCAGACCCACCCTTCGAAAGTCTCCGTTTCAATCCAGCCCAATACGCCAATCCAAGCCAAACAAGGCCCTAGCCAGTGTAAAACAGGGTGAACTTCATAAAAAGGTGATGTCATCTCGCAACGACAGACAGACAAGACGCTCTCTGTGTTGTGTTTGTGTGTGTGTGTCATTTTAGGATGCATAACTACTGCACGTGTGTGTCATCCTGACACTTTTTCAGCGGACTTCCACTAGCTTTGAAGTGACCTCATGGGAGCCATGGAGCAAGCCAACAGCACTGCTCGACGAGAATGCTATCATGGAACAGAGAGGTGTGACAACATTCAACAGGCACATTCCTGGACGACACTTTTTTGCGCTACTTGCAATTGCTCTAGACACTGGCCAGTCCAGATTCAGTGGCGATATACAAATGTTTTATTGTGGTTGTGGTTTTGGTCACCTTGTTTGTCAGTTATTTTTATATTCATCGTGTAAATCACTCAGTAATTCATATTTACATAATTACATGCAGGTATAGTTCTCCTCTCTTTTGATCCTTTCTACTAAATTTCTTCTTTTTCTATTCCAGCTCTTCCCTCGACATTCTCGCTTCTTTCTATACATTATTCTTCTGTTTATTTCCTTCACCTGTTTTCAGTATTAAGGCTACTGCAGGCAATAATTTTGACACACACACAAATAAATGTGTGCGGTGTTCAAGGCACCACACCCTGTCATGCCTTGATGCATTATAGGGCTACACCCCTGTTTGTTCTGGCTCATGTTCTTATTGGACATAATGGGAAGGGGCCTGTTTTCCCATTAGATGGTATGGTTTAAGATAATGAGAATTCTGTGCATCTACAAAACACAAACACGTACCACAGGGAATCATTTATACATTTTAATTGCATCTGTTTAGAGATGCTGATATGGAATTATATTCAATTCAATCTTTGCATTTTACTTTGCTGAATGCTGGATGCTGAATGATTTTAATAATTGCAAAGCTTTGTGCTAATTAGAGAAAAGCATGTCATCCTGTGACACGCTAATGCTAACCCCTGATCTGAGTCTGGATATTTAAAGTTTATAATAGATATTCTGCCTATCGCAGACTGTATTTTGGTGTTGTAAATACTTCAAGTAAACACAATTAAGTCTTCTATTTAGATAAAATACTTGGAAATGTCTAATTCTAATGAAATGCTTTCGCTGGTTTTTCTTACATGTGCATGCGCACATGTCAGCAAAAGCCAAAATGTGTTTCTGTGTTTCTACCACAAAACATGCAGTGTTTCCTAGAAGGCCAGCTGATGGTGGTCTGGCTGTTTGGATTTGGACCAGGGGATTTTCCTCAGCAACTTAATTACACCCAGCGATGATGTCGTAATGCAGCCATGGGTCACTGTTGTCAGGGTGACAGGTAAGAGTGTAAACCTAGTGCTGTGGCGGTTTTTACATTGTGACTGTCTGCTTGTCTGTCTTGTTTGTTGACATTATTAAAACGTATTTAATACCTCTAAAGGCTTTGTATACTGCTGATCCAAAAAGTAAATGTAAATGTACTGTAAGCTATGTAAGCTGTCTATGACAATAGTATTCAAGTTCAAATGCATTAACTAAATTAAGCAACTAATTGCATAACAACCAACATTAAGTTTTATTTATCCCTTACATACATTACGGTGTAGGATGGGTTTTGCTGCATGTTTGTGTGTGTGTGTGTGTGTGTGTGTGTGTGTGTGTGTGTGAGTGTGTAAGAGAGAGAGAGAAACAGAAAGAGAGAGTTAATCGCTTTAAAACAATACTGTCTTTCTCTGTGCAGCACACACACATAAGATGCAGAGCCAGATGTTACCAGAGTGGTTGTCTACCAGTTTGGGTTTCCAAACACACACATGCACACGCACACACACACAGATTTTGGGCTTTCTCAATGTGTTTCTAATTTTATCAGGGGAAATGACACACCGCAGACCCACTATCTGCATCTGAAGCCTCATGCAAGACACACAATGACTAGGCTCTCTGTGTAGATTTCTAGGAAGTGCAAACACCCGTACATACAGTACACGCACACGCATCTCCACGTAGTACTATTGTGTATGAACACCGCTGATTTGAAAATGCTGTCAACGCAGAGCTGACAGGCCCACAACGTTTTTTCTTTCTTTCTAAGCTACGTCAGCATAAGAATAGAACCCTTTCACAATACACACGGAACACACTGGCCCCAATGAACACTATCTGTGCTAGTTACATGCCTGTTTCCGCTCCAGTGTTGTGGGAAACCTTGTGAGCTGTCACAGATGACGTGTGGTTAGCGGTGCGCCGCCAAAGCCATAGAATACAAGGCAGGACGAGAGTGGGATGACTTTTCGGTCCAAAAGGGACGAAGACACCACCGCCCCACAAGAGAGCGGGGGGGGGGCAGATATCTTCAAACATTGTAAGAAAAAAAGTGTGTTAACCTCGTATGAAACCACCTTCTGATATAATTCATCCAGTGGAGGAAAGCCAATATGATGCATATTCTGAGAAAATGAATAATAATATGCATCCTTATCACCCAAGTGGAGGCCAGGAAACCCTACTGGAAACAACCAGTAATTTTACAAGACTGTTATTGTTTTGGCAATCCAGTTTCCGCTGTCAAAGAACACTGCGTGTGTGTGACCGATAACAATGGCGAAGATGATAAGGATATAATGGTTTAGTTGTAAAAAACATAAGGTGTTCGGTGGAAGCAGGGAAGAATTAAAAAAAGAGGAAAGTAAAAAGAATAGTTTTTGAACTCAGTGAGAGGGAGATGAAAAAGAATACTGCCAATTAGAGTTAGAGACCCCCAGCGAGAGAGAGAGAGAGAGGGAGAGAGAGAGAGAGAGATTGACAAAAACACAAAAATAGATTGTCGACAAGCCAAGAAAGAGACAGAATGTGAAGGAGGGAAACATATCTGATAAAAGTGATAGAAGAGAGATGCTGTTGTTGTGTTTCACAATCAGCCGCCGAATGTCCATTGTCAATCACATGTAACTAGCGCTGACCTGCAATTATATTCAGCTGCACGCTGAAATAGAGATTGCAACCGCGGGAGAGGGAGAGAATAGAGAGACTTGCCAAAAATTGTAAAGAATATGGAAGGAGAGCATAAACAAACCAGGGAGAGAAACTTAAATGGAGGGAATTGTTGGCAGATCTCCATTATGTTTTCTGGGGTGAACTATACCAAACAGAGAGAGTCTAAGTTAATCTCTCAACATGCAATCTGCTCTATGTAAGTACATGCTCTCTACCAGAACACAGTGTGTTGTGACGTACGTTGGCAGGGCAGGTGAAGTAAGCAGTCTTGAATGACCGGTTAACAGAGAGAATATTTTCCAGTGGCAGCGGCGCTGTGGAACTTTTTAATTCCCAGAAGCAGAATTCAGTAAGAAAAGACACATTATAGAAGAGACAGACACTTAAAGAATCCTGGATATAACTTGATGAGAGAAGTCCGTAACTAAAGATGGAGGCTGTATGTATTATTATGGTTACAATGTTTTCACGAAATGTCAGTTGTCCTCAACTCACCTCACATCCAAAAGCCATGCTACTTTTTCTCGAGCCTCCAAATTCAGAAAAACACTTTTGGGGTTTTGGCTTACAACCATAGCTGTAAAATGTTTTCTGAAGGCAGTTGCCAAGGTTTACATTCAATGTAATGCCTGTACATGCCCATGCCACAGATTAGCAGCAATGAGAAATCACAGCTCACACAGTTATTCTAAGGGGCCAATAAGCATGGTATAGTTCAAAGGGCCCAACGGTATCGCTGCGGTGAACAGGACTCTCTACAGCAAATAAATAGATGAAAAGAGTTTATTTTCACTGTAGCTAAATAGGCGAGAGAGGGAAAGCACAGGAAAAGAGTTTATTTTCACGGTGGATAAATGGGTTTGTTTCAACTGTGCTGTAATGTCTCCATGCAGTTGGTGCTGTGCCCTCTGTGGGTGGAGGAGACAAAGAGAGAAAGCAGCGGAGGTGGTGGATTAAAAGCAAGTAACAGAACGACAAGGGCTGGGGGTACTGGGAGGTTTATGGCGCTCATATGGTCACGCTTTATGTGTGGAAATTAGAGAGTGAAACAAGAGATGCCACATGTAACACTGCTGTACCCCCAACCAGCACTCTCCCTTGCTCTCTCTCTCTCGCTAACTGTGGTCCACCAGCTTTTCTATCACTCACTATTTCCCTGGTGTGAAGAAGCCCAGCTCCATTGTTGACGCATTTTGCAGCACTGTGACATTGTGGCTATTAGATCCCTGCATTGTGACACTGAAAGAAGCTTGGAAATAATGATGACAGAATGATTTATTTGGAGATAAAGTACAAAGCTCATATACTGTATGTTTCATTGCAAAATATTTATATCAATATTTTGTTGAGGCAGCATGCTGATTTTAATAGGCATAAGCTAAAATTAAAAACACAACACACACAACACACCACACACAATACACACAACGCAGCGGTGCAGAGACAGCACAAACTGTATAACATTTACATATCAAGTGACATCACTTTGAATAGTCATAGATCGACATTTAAAATGAAGTATGTGTTGGCATCACTACAGTATAGGGAAGCAAGGACAGTGTGGCAAAATGTAAAAACAATATATAAAGTGGTATCCACCAAACAAACAAACAGTTGCTGCCCAAGAGGAATGGAAATAAAGAAAGTGAGAGTCAAATGTTTGTTAACATTGATAGACCTGCCAATTGAACATAATTGTGTTGGCAAAGCTCTGGGATTTAAAGCCACCAGTTATGAACCACTCCAAATGTAGTCACTTACTGGTCAATCACTCGCCACAATCATAACCATAATCCACTAAACACCAATGAAACAATATGAAATTATATCTTTATATTATATCAAACAAAAATACAATGTTCATATCATCCTGTAAAGACAACTCTTTCATATGACTTTCTCCAGCTGGTTCTGTGCTCAGAGCACCAGAGTTCCAAAATGAGATCCTGGATCTGAACTTTTGCCCTTTGACCTCTAAGGCTGACGGGCGTGAAGATGATTATGGAGATGTATGGCTTTGGCTTAAAGTGCATGACAAAGATAATACAAATAAAATCACAAATGTATTTTTTTTTCTTTCTTTCTTCTTTGTTTGTGTTGCATTGTTTTGATGTACGTTTGTTCACACAAGAATATGTCCATATGCATGTACTGTATTTATCTATGTAAATGAATTGAATGTGGTTACTGTGTGTGTATTAGCTATATAAAGCAGAGATGAAAAATTCATACAAGTTCTATTTGTTGTTACTAGTTAACATGTATTATGGTTGCACATGATACAGTAGAATTAAGATGACTTCATTGCTCATCCATAACGTAAAACTGGACACAAAAAAAACCCAACACTTAAGATAAAAGTGGAAGAAACCTTGGGTAGGCAGTTGAAAACAAGGAAGGAAGATTACTAAAACATACCATAAAACCAAACCAAGATCCAAATGTTTGCACTATATTTTACAAAATATATTCCCTCTATAGCCTTTCTAGTTCTCGATGACTGAATGCATGCCCACTAGGTTAAACACTTATTTTAAAGATCTAAGCGCACGGTCTAAAGCACATGGCTCAAATGCATTCAGGGTGTGTTCAATCCACTTTTGCTAGTTTAACGGTGGAAAAAATGGTCGCAGTGCCAGGCGCATGGTTCAAAAGGGTTGCACCTAGTCTCATAATTATTCATGGGTGTGTTTTGGGCGTAACATGTAATAAACCAATGAGAGTGTCATCGCCCATTCCCTTTAAATGCCAGGTGCGCTTGAACCATGATGGATTGCTATTATAATTCCGAGACATTCACTGGCTCCCCATCTCAGCCCACATCCGATTCAAGACATTAGTGTTGGCCTACAAGGCAGCAAAAGGAACTGCCCCGCTTTACCTCCAAGCAATGGTAAGATTCCAAGCCCCAACTGGCACCTCCGCAATGGTGGAACAAGCTTCCTGCAGTGGTCAGAACAGCAGAGTCACTACCGATCTTCCGCAAGAGAAGTAAAATCCACCTCGGTACCTCGGCCACTGATCTTTCTACCTCATAGCACCTCCTCATAGCAATCCTTGTTCTATCCTCCTTTCTACTCTGTTAGATCAGCTCTTAGAATATTAAGCAATTTAGGCTGCTAGAAATGAATGACTGTGTGAGGAGTGAATGATAACTTTTGAGTAATATTACTTAAAATGCATAAGTGAAGTAACCTTATGACATGATACTGTCCTTATTCTAGGAGAGTGTTATTTGCTTGCAAAAACTGGTGGTTAACCAGTTCAACTGTTGACAAATGTACCAATTGTAAGTCGCTTTGTAAGTGTCTGCTAAATGCTGTAAATTTAAAATGTAAAATAATGGCACATTTGCCAGAGCAAACGTATCTGCTTGTGCATGAAGTGAAAGTGCTAGCAGAACATCTACGGCAACAGCAGGATTTTCAGCAGTCACAATAATAATATTTTTTTAATCTTTTCCATGTTTGTGCGCTGCTGCACGTCCCTGTGTGTGTAACAAGAGTGTAAGCGCATTGTGCACATGCCTATGTAGGCGCATACTACTATCTTGATAATGCATACTTAAAATAACAGTGAAAATGTTGAGACCAGTTTTTTTTGGTCAATCGCGCAATTGCTTTCCGCTGCCTCAAGATAGCAATGCTCCAACAATTTGCCTGACCACACCTAATTTTAAGACCAACACGCTTACGGGCGCTCAACTGCATTTGCTATTTAAACAATGTGGGTGCTGGATGGGAAAAAGAATACTTGCTTCACGCTTGGCACCGCTTTGCGCAGGGTGCAAGATAGAGCCCTTAATGTTAAGAAGCTGTAGGTAGGATTTTAGAGCTATACATTTAGTGTAATTTCTTCGAAATGCCATAGACATCTATCAGCTATCAGTGAGTGAAATGCTCTGTGAGAATATCTGCTCTGGTTGATAGTCCTTGCCTCTATATAAGGCAGGGCCAGCACACACTGTGGCTTTTTTCCTTTTAAAAGCCACTTCAAGGCCCACTACTGTTAGTGCCTCGTCTGGAACTGTTTACAGAACGATTCCAGGTTTGGTAAAGTAATAATTTTTACTCAGTAAATAGTAAATAACCTTTGAAATGACATTGAAGAAGGTTTTCGTAGCTTACCTACAATGAAAACAGCATCAAAGAAAGGCCATTAGTGTCACACAGCAGTCGTTTAGCCCCTAGATAAAAGCTATATAAACCCCTCAGTAAAATCATTAGGACACAGGTCCTGATACTGCAGCTCTTTGAAGAACAGGAAAGGACAGCTGATGGAGGAAGTGTTAGCCACAGAACCACCACCAGACTTCCTGCTTCACCACGATGTGTGCTTCGGCCATTAGGTCTGGTTGTAAAGCAGTGCCTGATTTGAGGTGTTTAATTTAATAATGGATGTGTGTTTGTGCATGTGTGCGAGTGAAATTGTTTGTTACAGTATTTCCTTTTAAATTCTATATGTTCTTTCTGTCTAACCTCTGCTGCGGCTTTCTAACCCTCTATGGTACGTTGTTGCCTCCAGTCACAGCTGATGAAATTAAGCAATTAATTGGCATTGGCTTCTGTATGTCCATTTATGGACTTCCAGGATGCAGAATGTACTGGCAGTCAGCAACAAGGGTTGACTGTGTTGCAAACATCATGGCCTTGCATTGTTGGGAGGTTATCAAGCGCAATCTACACTTTTCTGACAATCTAAACCAAGCTCCTGTTGGAGACCCAGGTTACGACAAGCTGTACAAGGTGTCCCCACTGCTGACATCCCTCTTGGAGAGGTTTCAAGCAATCCCAATGGGTGAAAATCTCTGTGTGGACGAACAAATTGTCCCATTCAAGGGGAAAAACCCCATGAAACAGTACAATCCAAAACTGCTGGGGATACAAAATATTTGTTCTTGCTGATAGTAGTGGTATCCTCTACAATCTTGAGGTGTACAGTGGAAAAATCTCCCCCTGTAATGGGCAGCCCGACATAGGAGCAAGTGGCAACAGAGTGCTATCTTTATCAAGCCTCATCCCTGACAACATCTCCCACAAGCTGTTCTTTGACAACTGGTTCTCCGGTGTTGATCTGCAGATGCTTCTGGAAAAGAGGAAAATCCACTGTGTTGGCACTGTGAGACACAACCACTTGGCTGGATGCAGTTTTTCCACCGATTCTGCCATGAAAAAGCAAGGGAGAGGAGCTTTTGAGGAAACGGTGCAGTGCATAATGTGGTTCCTCTCTATGTTGTAAAGTGGCATGACAATCGTGCTGTCACTATCCTTTCCACCATTGCCTCAGGATATCCAACTGCCACTGCGATGAGATGGAACAAGGCAAAGAAGACGACAGTCCAGGTGAAATGCCCAAGCATTGTCACCGTGTACAACAAAGGGATGGGAGGAGTTGATCTCCTTGACTCCCTCCTCGCTCTCTACCGAAAGAAGATGCGGTACAAAAAGTGGTACCACAGGATTGTCTTTCACATGTTCAGTCTGACCGTCGTGGAGGACTGGCTCCTGTAACGGAGAGACTGCAGAGACTGTGGTATCTCCCCAAAAGATGTGTGCAGCTTGGCAAAATTCAAAGCTGAGGTTGCAAGTGGTTTGTGCATGGAGAGGAAGGCCATCCTGAAAAGAAGGCCATCACACCATAGTGAGGAAGAAAAAGCTTGCAGAACCACACCCGTCAGCGCTAGTTCGTTTTGATCGGACAGGTCACTGGCCTGTTTAGGTGGAAAGAAAAGGCAGATGCAAATACTCAGGTTATTTAGGCATGTAAATGTTACATTTATTTGCATGAAAATATCAATTGTTTCCAGTATGGTACAATGTTGCTTTGAGGCAACAAACTTTTTAAATGTAAATAAATTAAAAACTATTGAAAATGTAAACTGATATTAAGTGTCCTATTTTAGGAAAAACATTTAAAAAAATGTTATTGATGGATATCATAATGCATACCATAGAGGGTCTAAGGATTGAGAGATGTTATGCAATGCAACCCATTTGAAAACATCCATGGAGAGACATACAGCCCACCACGGTTCAGAGATTCTTGGAAAGACTCAGGTGGCCCTAATGACGAAATCATCTGGAACTCTCAAAGACATCAATATATATTTTGATTTATGAATCCTAGTCTCTTGTGTTTTGAATATACCTGGCATAGTATACTGCTCATGCATCATTTCACATAATCATGACATGATTAATTTCATATTGAGGCAAAGTGACAGCTAATAATTCATTATAAATTAAATGAATGTAAAAGTCATTAGGCATCAACTAATCCTAATCTATCGCTTAGTTACCGGGGAATACTAGGGGAATGCTAGGGGAATGCTAGTTCAACAGAAGTCTGTTCTGGATGGAGACGAAGATAGTGGTCATGTTGTGTTGAACCAATTAGCGAAGGTCCTGCAGGTCCAGGACATGTACAGTAGCAAAGAAACCAATATTGTCCCTGGTTCCTTCTTTGGAAAATCAAATGCTTCCAGAAATCCTACTGTAGTTCCTGGACCATAATGCCACGGTGTAAGTACAGCTTTATAGCTCCCACGTTGTGAAAAGTGCATTGAGAATCAAGACATTATGTTAATAATACAAAATAATACATAATAATAAGATTATTTAAGCCTGTATTATAGTGTGTGGTCATCACTTGATCCTTTTAGTCTAATAATAATGTCTTATTATCACCTAACACCTCATAAACTACGATGTCACTTATTCCAAATCCCAGAAAAACCATCATTCTGACAAAATAAACAATAAACATGTCTATAGTGAATGTCCCGTAGCGTTTAGGGTGGAGCCAGGGGACCAGGTCACAACTCCAGAAACATTTCAATTGCCAGTAGGAAAGGCGATACATTTCACATACATTTGGCATGCGTTTCCATGCCTGGTGAACGCTTGTTGGCTCAGAACATGGCCACCCCTCCATGCTGCAAACACATGGTGCTGTTGGTAAATGTGCCTCATTGTCCCGTGAGATGCGGATGATGGAAAACTTGTCAGCTGAAGCTCTCTCAGGTTGCGGCCCCACAGATCGCCTGACCTAAAATAACACCCGGTGCAGACTATGATGTCAGGCTGATGGGGGGGTGGGTCTGGGAAGAGAGATACAGGCCAAGCAGACGGACACTAAAGATTGGGAGGGGGCTTTAGACCAACAGAAGGAGAGGGTTATCCTTTACAACGTAGAAATTACCTCAGTAATTCTGCGCCACGGTCTGATCTCCCCAAATCACCGCGGTAACGGCGATACCATAACAAGAGGGGCGGGGTGCCGTGTGCCTAGAGATTTGCCTACGCACAAAGAACACGCACACACACACACACTGTCCCACTCACAAGCATTTCAATGTTTTGCACACTATGTAAACAAAGTCTTTCTCTGACCCCCAGCTTCTTCAACCCCCAACACTTTCTCTGTGTCTCTCTATCACTTTCTGTATGTGTGTGTGTGTGTGTGTGTGTGTGTGTTTGTGTGTGTGCGCACGTGTGTGTGCGCACGTGTGTGTGCGTAGACATGCCTGTGTCTACAGCTGGAGGTTCCCCTCAGACACTGTGGCACAGTGGAAAATGTTAGGGGGGCAAGAACAGAGAAGAATGGAGGAGAGCTCTTTCCTCTTGAGGTCACCAAATGTCAACTCTAGCCATGACCAAAACTGCTCCACCTCGAAAGTGGTTGAGAGAGAGAGCAGAGAGCAACATATACTGTATTCGTATAGCAGCAATACAGTATACAGTAGATAGATTTTTGTTTATATTTTTGTTGTATATGCCGTATATTCATACCTTGCCTATTCCCCATATACCTACAGTTGCTTAAACCATTTCCAAAGCTCACTCAACAAATAGATTAATGTGGAAGACCTCTAAAGTGAAGTTACATAATAAGACCACTAACAATCCCCATAACAATTACTGCATCATCAATCATCGCAAAACGCCAATCCAAACTTTCTCTCTACTTGACATTAAATAGACCGAAACCACAAGTTATAGTGAGAGACAAAACAGATGAATAAAACCTTGACATTGTAGAGACTTGGGGCCTGCAGACTGGTTACTAAAAAAGGCTGTTACAGGTCTATCCAGGGCAGTATGGTGGTATAGGATTGGTGCAGGTTGAGCTGCACTTTCTGTCTGATTGCTTCAAATAGCAGAACATTAAAGTGAACTTTATTCCTGCAAATGTATCAATATTGCCCTTAATTTCAAGAGTTGAAGCTCAGAGGAGATTTCCCTGCTCCTTCCTCCTAAAGCATAAACCGTGTGAGATTACCAACTAAATTTAGGTGTGCTATAGTCTGGACAGACCAATAATAATTTTAAATGCTGTTACAGTTAATTTCATACTGTAGGTATTAAAATAAAATAAAATGTCAGACACTTACAGAACACACACACAAACATGCATACATAGTCAAACACAAAGATTATTTTTTATTTTGTCTTTATCTGCATTTTCCTTTTGTGTTTGATTTGAGACTTTTGTGTTTTGGTACTAGCATTTCTGAAAAAGTATATGAAACGAAATTCTAATTCAAACATTTTAAGTGTGTTTTTCACAGTTTTTCTGGTCTCACCCTGCATCTTTGTGTCAGATTTACAATACGACAGATTTACAATACGACAACAGAATAAGTATTCTGATGAGACAGACTAATGTTTGACTTCTGCCCTCCCTAAATATTATTATCTAGTGACTGATTGCACTTTTTTGGGAGGGGGTAAAACCTATTTTCTCATTTTTAGATTTAAGATACAGCCCCCCAGAGAGACATGAGGAAACTCTGGAGGGCGATGTATTTAAGAGGGGGGTGACACATGGTACCAATTGGACCCAAACTCTCGCTGTAAGTCCCTTTATGTCAGGGGAGAGAGGATGTTTATATGTAAAAGAGAATATAAACTACTGTATGAAGCATGTCACCTACTGTGTATGTGTGTGTGTGTGTGTGTGTGTGTGTGTGTGTGTGTGTGTGTGTGTGTGTGTGTATGTGCCTACATCACAAGCCCACTGTAGGAACCAATCAAGGCACCATAAGTTTGATGCCTTTCTGATTGAGTTGCCTCAACCTTACAGCCTAAACCCACGGCTTGCGGTGCAGTCTGCCACTGATTTGTGGTTGCTATTAACCTCAACTATATTGAGACATACTGTACAGCTAAACTATTGCTTTTTGATCGGTACTTTCGATCTTTTGTAATATGCCATTCGAGGCATTCAAACTAACTTCGAAGCTGATTTGAGACTTTATGTTGCCATTGAAAAAGATTAATTTACACTCTGCTCTGCACACCTGATGGTGAAAATGGTGTTTATGGTTCTGGGTTTAAAGTTCGGCTCTGCTCTCAAGAAACACAGACAAGATGTGGATGCTTTACATAGAATTTACAATCTAATCTGCAGTGTTAGGTCATTACTCAATAAAAGTAATGTATTACACATTACTCATCATTAAAAAAAAGTAATGTATAAATTTACTTATTTTCTGGCTGTAGAAAGTAATTTGTTACACTACTCATTACATTACTTTTGCGTTTACTCCACAAAATCGCCTGAGATGCATTGTCACGTAATTGCCAGTTAACAATTGAATGTTAAACCTTACATATATCCACATATCAGCACAAATCCCTATCCTAATCAGGATATTTTATGCTGCTTAATAAAATAATACCGTAAAGCCGACCGCAAAGTCAATAAAAACCAGTCCAAAGAGTACTTCACAAAAGTAAGTAAGTAAGTAACTACATAATTATGTGATTTTAGCACAGTAATGTAATGCATTACTGCTCAAATACAGACAAATGTAATGTGATTACAGTAATGCTTTCCTCCAAACACTGCTCATCGGTAACATTTAACCTGCTGTAGCAGAAGTCTTACTTTTGAATGTTTAGAAGTGAATGCGATTCGGCATTCCTTTCAATGTATTTACAGACAAATAACACAGATAGTGGCGGCATAAGGGAAATGATGAGGACCAAGAAGACTGAAACACAGGTTCACACAGGATGCATAACACAGAGATGAGAGATAAAGACCTTCTTCCATTCAAGCCAGCTGTGGTTATTTTATTCAGATGTCAGTGGGGCATCTCACATCACATATATGTGTAAAAAGAAAACACTGCAAGGCAACTTTACCTGTGCTTGTTTGGTGCTTCTAGTCACAGATGAGACTCGTTGTCAGTAACAATATTTATTTATCCAGGTGGTGAACTGAGCACACAGATTTTGTTAGCAATGGACTGTTTAATATGATCACATGCTAGCATCCCACTACACCCAGTCCTCTGCTGGTGTTCACTTCACTGGTAATAATGGAGGTTAGTCGCCTCGCTCAAGGAAAGCCAGTTGTTGAGTGTTGAGTGTTACTCATTCACAGCCAGGCAGGGATTTGTTTCAGCCCACCTTTTGGTTCACAGCTTTGGCTCTACTAAGGTTCAGGCCACCCTAGCGGGTACAGTAGGTGTGGGTTGTGAGCGCCTTATGTCCCAGCACATGCTGGGGCGACCCTTACTGCACAAGAGAAAACAAACTGAAGATTTACACTGGGGCATGTTTTGTGAACACAGGCCTGGAGCTAGCCACCTACCAGGATAAATACTACATGCTGACACTGGTTCCTGATGGTGGAATCTCATGGTGAAAGACTTAGAGCTCCCAGAATGAACGGGAATTCAGTGATGCCCTGACAATGCCATCTGCTCCTGGTACCACACACACACACACACACACACACACTAGGACCACACAATGCAAGTCCATGTCATATAGTTATAGCCTCGATTAGGTACTGTTGTCGCAATACAACAACACACATACAATACAGTACGATACAAATATTAGCCCATTTTAGTTCGGAGCTGCTCTCACTTTGTCCAATGTGACGTCAGGGCTTTTCAGACAGCTGTAACTTTCTACCCACATCCTGGAAGTCAATATGTTTATGAACCAGTGTGCATTTCCCTGTTTAAATAAACAGTTGAGAAAAGGATCTTGTGCAAAGTGATATAGTAAAGGGAAAGGGACTGCTGTGGCCCCCAAACATTATACAGTATGGCAATAATGTCCCTTGCTGCCTGGCACAGCCATGGAGAGACCCACGCAGCTTGGAAGCCATATGTTTTCACAGAACCATACATAAACAACGGAGGCCTACTGGGGTTTTTCTACCAGAGGCCCTGCTATGGCATTGCTATCCATCAACTTACCTTACACAAAAAATACTCACATCTCCAGAGTGTTTCACAAATAGGATGTTTGTTGAGTTCGCCTGGATCGTATAGTATGCCCTGTCAGGTTGAACAAAACAAAATATGACCATAGGAGTTGAGAAGAACCTTCTCTCTTTCAGGAAGTTATGATAAGCGTTGTTCATAAATCATGGCGGTTTGATGTAATTTAACATGTTAAACACAACACACCCTAAAAAATAATTTACAGTTTAGTAATTTTTATTCCTGTATAAATAAAGCGCATAAGCATGATAAACCTTTATTTATCTATTTATTAGAGGCAAGAAACCCTAAACTTTTCTAATTAATCATGCTGAATTAAACAGTATTGAAATTTGATTTTCCCTCCCTCTAGCCTGGTAGTGAATTGCAGTGTCCTGGCATTAGCTACAGCGTTATATGGCGCTCCCTGCTGGTCACATATTGCAACTGCACTAACACAATTAAATCTACTGATTTATAGAATAATAATAGATGCTAACATTTTTTTGTGTCATATAGAAGTTTCCGTTTCTTATTCTGTTATTTTAATCTCAGTGCTTAATGAGTAAGTTTCCCTTTCTTTAATAACTTTCTCCCTACATACATTCCCTAAATTGCGTATTTTCTAATTTTAAAAAAACTTTCCGCAACGCTTCGAGTCAGACTGTTGTCAATGGTGCCAAAATTCACAGATCCGTCGTGGTAATTAGACCATGACTTGCATGTTTAACTGCCTCACAAGAACACGCTACAACCCCCACCTCCATCTACCTCTAAGTTTGAACTGGGCATAGAGAGAGTAACTCACTTTTTAATCGCCTTTCTCTCTGCCACTGGAGTTTGAATGGGACATGAATAAACGAGCCCCCCGACCCCCCCCCCCCCCCATCGCCACCCCCACCCCCCCTTCTCTCCCTTTGCCTCTCCTCCCTTTGCTCCTCCTTATCCTCACCCCCAGAACCTTCCCCCTTATTAAAACAAGACGCCAATCTGTTCTAGCCCGGTAAAGGGGTTTGGGAGCCACAGGAACCATAAACGAGGCTGTACAAACTGTCGTCTGGAAGGAATTAGACAGCTGAACCAACGTAAGAGAAGTACAGAAAATCTGGCCACTTCTCTGCGCTCTTTAACCTGGATGCTTGGGGAACTACAATTACATACCTTCATGCCCCTCAGCACGAAATACATTAATCTGCTCCTGTTGGATAGTAGTGGCACATTTTTTTTTTAATATATGAATGAATACCAAAGTTCCCTGGCACGGTTTGTCAGTCTGAAGTTACTTTTTGCATTTTTATAACAATTTAACTAAAGTATCAACCACCCCGAGGTTGACATATAAAACACGCGTGAATTTCACACAGGCTGCTTTTTATTTATATTTTTAACGAATGATGTCAGAGTTGACTGACAAGATGTCCATGCTGTGCCTGACGCGCACTGTTTGCAGAGAGACGAGTTGAGACAGAAGATACAGACTTGAATGATTTCATGCATCCATCTTACATGCACACACTTTTTCATTCTTAATGAAGACCACTGCGAACGGATTCATGAGACTCATTACCACAAAACTGTCCTGTAAAAGTTTATTAAGAATTTTTCTCCCAGTTGCGGGGTACAAGGCACGCCGGAGGTGACTGTATACCTTCTCCAGGACGGACAACAGGGTAACCACTGTTTCAAGGTAGGCGACCGTTTTGTCACACTTTAAACTCATGTGTGTCACACAAATAATTATATTATCTGCTGTATCTAAAGTATCTAAACTAAGTTTACAGTTGGATTATAAATGTGGAAATTGACATTTCCAGTCAACGTATTTTATACATTTGTTGATTACACGAGTTTAACCTGATTTAGATTGCTGGGATGCTGAAAGTTTGGAGGAAAGTTTGGTTTGAGTCGGTTCTGTGCGCTGCAACAGGTCGTGCGTACAGGGAATGTCGGAAAGCATCGAACGTAGTGGATGTGCCGTATTCAATTTTTCGCTATAATGTACTTAAAATAATCTTATAATAATTTTAAATATGAAACGACGAGGCTATGAAATTGAGAGAATGTATCGTGCAATGTATCGTGCAAATGTTTTGTGGGTTCCAACCTTCTTGCTCTGAATAATGGGTGAATGAATAGGCCTAATGAACTGGACAGTCAGTAGGATTATTGGCATGTCTGCCCTGATTGATCCAATCACAGACTATAAAATTTCGCCAAATTTGATCTGAGACATTTATTATACCCTTATAATAAACTACAATGACGCTTCGGACTATGCATCATGCGCATGCAATGTATGAGCCAATGAGAAGCCTGGATATGGACACGCTGTAGCAGCCTCAATGCAGACGCGCGTAATTTGATCCCGATTGTAAATATTTATTTGCAATGTGGAATAAATGTTATTTTTAGCACATATTGAGAACCTATTTTGCACGATTAAGAATGTAATTTTACAAATGGTTGCCTAGATAAAACAATCAAATGTAATTAAAGGACTGAAATGTGCGTGGAGTAATGTCCTAACATAGACTGTAATTTTCTAAATAAAAACCACAACAGATAAATTAGAGCCCTTGGAAACACACTGAACTGCGTTGAGACTTACTGAGATGAAGAATGATTAATGTCCAGTTAGAATCCCTATAAACATGGCAGATAAAGGCTTAGCTTTTTTGAAGATAAGAAAGATTAAAAAAATGAATAATAAATAAATAAATATATAAATAAAATAATAATTGATATAATGTAATATACATCTGTGTTATATACATCTGTATTTTTTAGTTAAGTCTTCATAATCAGTGGTTGGCATTAACCCAAGACCCAGTATTAGCTTATGAATGAACTGAAATAGTAATTTCCACAATTTCATTAAGCTGCTCCTACACCCTAGACAGTGGGCCTACTTCTTGGACATCCTGAGAGACACACACACACAGACATTAACATCTGCCCCACCCTTCTGGCACGCTCCTTGCTCTTCTGGCGACGGTGACTGTTCAGCTAACAGAACAGCCTTGCTGGCTAAGCACATAGGAACAACCCACACAAGAAATGCCCATCTGTGAGTTGGGTGTCTAGGCATTCCAGACATGTGCTTATGTGTATCTCTCTTTCCTACTCCCGGTATGCACCTCCTACTGTCCTGGCAGCTACTGTCCTTCTCACCTACTGGGAAATAGCAAATGAGGTGGGCACTTCCACCCAAGGCCTCTCAGTATCAGGATATCTATCGAAAAAGAGATTTTTAACCTTAAGAGCTTTTGAGACACACTAAAAATCACACACTGCCCCTTTAAGAGCCTCACAGATAAATGTTAGGAGAGGAGATGCTAATATTTTGCACTTACTGCCACTCATTTCTCCATCAACCAGCAACCGTTCAGATTTAATTAATTTCATTCAAACATTGCCCAATTCAAGTGTCTTTTCTTGATACCTAGAAAACCTGCTGTAAACCACATGCTTGTACTGTTGCAGCACTAGAGCAGAGGAACTATTTGGGAACCCTCCAATCCTGCCATTAAGATGTAAAAACGTTTATGGTAGCTGGCACTGTATCCATCCACCCATCTCACAGGGAAGGATTTTCACAGCACAGTCGCCACATATCTGTGTCTTCTGATATACAGTATGCTCATGTACACAGGCTAATGCAGACATACTGCACATCATGTCAGCCCTGCAGGGAGTTCCTCCACTACGCAGGCCTCAGTGGAGGACTTAGTGAGGAAGGAATCCGTCGCGGGCTCTGTGAATCCTGGTGAATTATAGCACTGTAAGAGACAGTAATTCTCTCTTGCTGTGTAATCCCTGAAAGTAGGTGAAGCGAGCATGTCTGCTGGTAAAACGGGAGAAAGTAAGCAAGAAAAATAGATAGAAAGAAGGTTCTTACAGACATACAGGCCTACTAATAGTCAGAAGCATACAGTAGTTTTGTTGTCATGGAGGCGCAGTTAGATAGTTAAGCTTATTGGCTGAAAGCGTTTTGGCTCCCATTTTTATTCCCATAGAGCAGTATTCTTAATTTATCTCCTCAATAAAAGACACATAATACACTATACACACACTATTCACACACTGTAGTATAAGCTGTCCCTATCAGCCACTGAGAACAGTTCGCTGCTAAGAGATGAAGGTGTTCTATGACTGATCCCTGTTAGGGCCCACGTTAGGTCTCACGTGCCTTTGCTGTGTAGGCCCGAGGGTTCGAAGGCTCTCACACACACACACAGACACACGAAACAACTGTCTGTCTTTTGCTAAAATCATGTCTTTTGCAATATTCAAGTCGACAATTTACTTGATTATTTTGTTCCCTTATTCAATATTATGTTGACATTATAGCATAGCAGACATTTAGTTCTAAGTTGTTATTCCAGAATCAATTACACTTTGCAGGATAATTATTCTTTCCTTTATTCCTTCTGCCCATTATTTATCCATTCAGGGTGACAGTGGGGGACTGTCAGCTAGCACCTAGCTCCAACTAGGTGATTTTAGTACCACAAATAGATGAGTTATCATGTAGAAAGCCAGCTACATGTTGGACAAATGGAAGGCAGAAGGTGAGAAAGTGAGCCAGGGAGAAGCCAGAGACAAAGAAATGTACCTTTCATGGCTAGCCAGTCAGACAGAAAATAAACTGAAAACTTTTTTTCCACAGCTATCAAGTGCCATAAAGCAGTAAACACTCAATTATGCGAACAAATCTGCTCCGATGTGTAAACATAGCCATAAAGAAAAATACATGTAGTCACAAGGACAACGTGATTGACAGAGCAATGAATAGCTTCAGAGCAAAGCACGTTTAACTAAGCCACGTCTATAATTTGGCCAGTACATCATACTAGAGGCTGCTATAGTGGCACGACTCCAGACCCTCAGCTGGTAGTGGACTGAGCCAAGTCCTCCAACAGGCCTTCACTCTCTCTCTCTCTCTCTTTTGCTCTCTCTCTTCCCTCCCCCTTCTACCTCTCTCACTCTCTCTCTCTCACTCACTTACTCACTCACTTACTCACTCACTCACTCACTTGATCAATCAACTTGGTCCTTCTGTCCTTTTTCTAAAACAGAGAGAAGTCTGGCGCTTAGAGAAAGACCAAGTGTATAGCCAAGTCACTGGGCTATACACTGTGATGTCATGTGTCATATGAAGTTCTGAAGTGGATTTTGCTATGCTTAACATTACCGAACGTAATTTTCAAAGAAAGGAGAAAGTGAGTTATGTGTGTTATAGCCTTTTTTATTCTTTTCCGTTTGCAATGTTTCACACCTGCGCTGCATTCATGCCATTTTACTTTTTGTTATGTCCACTTAAAAGAGAGAGAAAAGAGATAATGTTAAAGTCTGTTGCTGGTTGTGGCTTTGCACACCTGGGGCCTCATTACAGAAATGTCCTAAATCTGAAATCCTGTTTTATCTCAGTTTTGGATTTTTGGAATTACAGAAACATGTTTTCTAGTGTAACTGCATTTAGGAAACAATTCTCTCTTATTTTAGGATAGGAATTTAGCTCTTACAGTACCGTCCTAAGTTAGGACGACATAAACCCGACATGTCCATATTAGCAGTAAGAGCCGTTGATATTATGGCTTGTCCATATTATGCCTACTGGTACGTTCTAGTCTAAAGATACATTCTAAAGATGCAGCCAGTCTCATGTATTCTAAGCATAGATACAGGCATGACAGGACAACTGTTAAGTTAAGATAAGAGGTCTGAGATAGGATAGGACACAGCCATGAGTTTAGGAATATAGGATTTTTCCTATCTTTGAAAGCTAAGTTAAGATAGGACAAGCAGTTAGAACTTTCTGTAATGAAGCCCCAGATCTCAATCATGGAAAAGCTCCAGCGTGGTTTGTGGCATGACTGTTTATATGGCTTCTGGTAATGACAGCGTTCCCACAACAATGGCATGCTGTGACCACATGGGGGGCGGGTTTATGAGGAGGAAGAGAATGATGAGGAGAGGAGGGATTTAGTTATTACCTCACAGTGACATAAAACAAATATACACTGTCTCTCTGTCTTGATTGATACTGCTTAGTTAACCCTTGTATTGTCTTCACTTTTGGGACCCACTAGTATCCCTCGGGTCAAATGGACCTGTGACATATATGGGCTTTTAAAAACCATTCTGAAATAAAATATAATTTCATAATCTATTAACAAATATTGTCTTTATCTCAATTTCAAACAATTGAGATAACATATATGTTTAGGGAATGCAA
>JAOEHI010035036.1:0-23432 GCA_025447815.1 Percopsis transmontana | reverse complement strand
GTTTTTTTTGTTGTTTTTGTTTTTTTTTTATTTTTCCCTCAACCCCAGTTCCTTCTTGGTTTTTCTTGTTTTTTGTTTGTTTTTTTTTTTGTGCGGGGGGGGGGGGGGGGGGGGGCGGCGGCATGTATAATGGCATCTACGCCCATGATCAGCGGTACGCAAAATTGTCACACTGAATGACCTAAGAATCAGTTGTAGTAAAACAATGTAAAACACTGTGTCCACAGTGGGGGAAACGTTAGCATTAAAGATATAAGTCATTTGTTTTTGTTGTGTGTTCATGAGGGTGAACCTTACTTAGTATAGCTTTAATAACAATAAGTGTTTTTTCTATTCTAGGTGCTGTTTCTTCCACCAGTGTTGCCTGAGACAGATCAGCTCAATGGGGTGTAAACGGGATAGAACGCTCAATGCCCGGGTCTCCTGCGACAACGGCAAACCTGGATGTGAGTTAATCACATCTCGGAAGTACCTGCGTGAAGTTGGCCCCCTCACCAACGCAAAACGTCAGCAGAATAGTCTCAATCGTTTGTGCTGCTTTGGTTCTGGAGATATTAAAAGAACATTCAACAGTCATTCTGGGGTCACTCAGCCCTCCACATGCTCCAAATTCACTCCAAATAGTCTCAATCGTTTGTGCTTCGAGAATAATCTGCTACACTTCACTGCCACCACTAGGTGTAAGTGACACTTCTATACAGTAACAAGTAAAAACACTTATCTTGGAGTTCGTTCGTTACATTTCACACATCCTGTGATCCGCTGTGTCCCTTCAAAGTTGAAAATGCACAGTGGATAGGTAACAATTAAGTGAATGCGATTATTTAATGTGATTTGTTTTGTTGCTTAGATCTTACCGTGTTACTTCAACTGTATTGTAAAAAAAAAATACAAAATATAAAAAAGACAGTCAGCACAAACGAAGCACAAACGATTGAGACTATTTAGTTTAAATTTGGAGCATGTGGGGGGCTGGTGACGTCAAAGAAACCATAATGCCTAATATTTTAACAACGGAAGCAGCACAAACTAAACTTTTATCTGCACAAACAAAGCACAAACTAATGAGAATTTTTGGAGTGAATTTGGAGCATGTGGGGGGCCGAGTGACCCAGAATGACCTTTGAATGTTCTTTTAATATCTCCAGAACAGAAGCAGCACAAAAACATTTTTTTAACGGCACAAACGAAGCACAAACGATTGAGACTATTCTGCCGACGTTTTGCGTTGTTGGGGGGCAAATTCACGCAGGTCTCGAAAGTGGGGGCAGGATAGTCTAGTGGTGTTGGACTCCCAGCCAGAAGGTCGTGGGTTCGAGCCCCATAGTTGGCCTACCTGTAAGCATCTTTAAACAAGATGCCTAACCCCTACCAGCTCCATGTAATTGTAAGTCGCTTTGGATAAAAGCGTCTGCTAAAAGACCTTATTCAAATTATTATTACCTTATTGAATTATTGTAAGTGAAACCATGAATGAATTTGTGTTGTCATTGTGATAAGAGCTACAATATACATGGACATAGATTAGTCATAATCACTAGTTTTCAGCACTGGAGCACAATCTGCAGAATAATGTACCTTTTCCTGAATATATTTTATTTATATTTCAGAACTCTCTTTAAGAGGGTGTTTGGAGCTGCTATATTAGAGATTGATATTATATTATATATTGATATAATATTAATTGAGAACAACTCAAATCTTTTGAGGTTTAATGCTTTTTCTCATGTAACTACTTGCACATTATCTGCTATTTCAAGTAAGAGAAAACCTAAAATCAGACTTGTACAATAATGTTCACATAAATGTTTGCTTTCACCCTACCATCTCTGCTCATCAGGCCAGGGCGCCCGTGTGTGTGATAAGCTCCAGTGTGTGTGTGATAAGAGCACAGCAGAGTGCATGTCTGCGGCCAACTTCAACCACAGCCTGCCGCCCCAGCAGTGTCACGACCCTGCCCCGCCCTGCAGGAGGCCCAGCAGGCCCCCCAAACCCCGCTTTCCCCCTCCCTCTAGTGAGGAGAGCGAGGAGCAGCAGTCAGCTCAACACACACCTGCACACAGGTGAGGCTTTAGAATAACTAGTTAGCAATGCTGAATGCAGATACATTATTCAGGAGAACATTAGACTGTCATTTGTTAGGCATTGGACAGAATTACCCTTCAAATAAATACTATGTATAGTTAGTTTAGTCGTTCGATATTTTATTTCTAATTTTCATTTTAACCATCAATATATTTACAGTATCTATCACATTAGGACTGACATTAGCTCAGAACAAGAGCCTTGAGAAAAGCCTAAAATCTCAATCTAATAACCAATCTATCTTAGTGTTGAAATAGTATGTTATGTGTGATGGTATGTGTGTGATGAACGCAAAAGATATACATATAGTTTTTACATATTAACCCCCAATCTATATGCAGTGATGAAAGCTCAGAGTGGACAGACAAGGAGAAGCCAGGTGCCTCCTCCCACCCCAGCCCCACTCCTCCTTCTCTACCAGCCCTCAGCGAGGAAAAGAGCCTGGAGCAGGGCAGAGGAGAAGAACCTCAGCTCAGACCCCCGGGGCAGAGTGGGAGTCAAACCCATAACCACAGACCCAGCCGGCCTGCTGTGGGCCACAACCATGAGCTTGAATCTGCCAGGACACCAGGGGGCGTTGTGACAAGACTCGAGGAAAAGGAGGAAGAAAATGAGGAAGAAAATGAGGAAGAAAATGAGGAAGAGGACGATGTCTAAATGTTTAGTATTTTTCTGACGTAGGTGGGACTAGCAACATCGAATCTGTGTCTGCAATACATTTTGTAATTTATAGAAAGTAATCTCGATATAAAAATAGTTTGTAGTGTTCTCAGGAAAACACAAGATTAATGGGAGGGGTTATCCAGCCTTGGGGCGGGAAAATGCCACCCTGAGACATGTTACTAAGGGTTGCCAATCAAGACAGCTTGTAAAATCACCAGGTATTTAAATACAGAAACAAGATGAATTTCATATTTCACCTATTAGATACAACAACCAAGTGCTTATGGAGGGGCAATGCAACAAAAAAAAACTTCTAATATAATAGGGTCCCTTTAAATAACAATTTCTTTGTGTTCGAGTTAAGACATCACTTCCTTGCAATGTAAATGTTGTACACATGTTTTAAGTCAGATTTGGAATTATTCTACAGGGGGCAGGATAGTCTAGTGGTGTGGGTGTTCAATTCCCAGCCAGAAGGTTCAGAATGGGTTCAAGCCCTGGATTTGGCCAAACTGTAAGCATCCTTGAGCAAGATGCCTGACCCTTATCTGCTCCTTGTAATTGTACTTATTGTAAGTCGCTTTGGATAAAAGCTAAATTACCTAATTGTAATAAAATCTACAATAAGTCAATTGTGCAAACCTTAAATTAATTCGAATGAGGAGAAACAAATGTGTTTTCTGCATGTTGCTCTAAAAAGAATTCAGGATAAACATCACACAATGTGACACAATGTTTTGATAGAAACATTTTATTGTAATGTCATACATTAATCTAAATGCACAATTTAGCACATTAAGCACTGAGAGGCGGTTCCCTTTGTGGTTTCAGGATGTGAATTAATCATGTATTATTTAGACCCCCAGTGGCTCCACTCATAAAGGCTGATAATACAGTATGGGCTCCAGAGATTCCATTTACTTACTCCACCAGTAAGACTGTGGTGTAATATGTGTTACACTATGAATGTAAACTAGGACACTACTTATATAATTATGATTAAAAACAATATCAATTAACCAGTTGACTTGCTGAATGTATGAAACCATTTTAGGCCTTTTAAGACCTAAACAGAAGCCATACCTGGAACCACAACTGGACCAGATAACCTGTGCCATTGTATGTTGATTGAAATAAGCTAAGCTTTAGCAAGTGAGCAGTTTTCGAAATACACAATACACAATTAAATAACAATTTAAGAGAAAAGTTTTAGTAGTATCAGAAATACAGCAACAAAGAAACACAGAGCTACTGATGGTTTTGTTGGTGTATGTGATGCAAATGTTCTTATTTCTGTGCCTGTTGTAGTGATATCAAATGGAATGGACCAGATTACTTTAAATTTCTGTTACCTATTTTTTAAATCACTTGAAATGTCATGAAGTATTGATTTGATGATTTTTAGTGTGACAGTCATTTGATTTAGGTAAAGTAAATTTACCTAAATAAAAAAAGTAAAATGATCATAATCCATAGGTTATTTTCCCTTGTTAGGACTTAATACATTTACCAACTAAAGGACAGATTAAAAAGGGCTGACTGCTCTGTTCTTACAGTCTCACAAAGTACACACAAAAACTGCATTAACTCCTCCACAGTGATGCATATTATGAAACAATTGGTTATGTAACAACGATTGGTTATATAAATGACAAAATGATGCCGCCTTAATTAAAAATATTTTTCTGAAACATAAAATTTAAAAAACAAATGGCGTATATAGCCTAATTAGCTTGTCAATTATTAAATAATCCTAGAAATACTGACAGGGAAATCTATAGCATGAAGCCCAATAGTTTTATAAACAGGTCCCGTGTTTCCATCCCTCGTACCAGTCAATGATACATTACATCATCCATACAAAAATATATGATATATTGCTAGGACACATTCATAGAGGAAATGGTACTGCATTTCAAGAACACGGTAAACAATGAAGAGATAATACAGTTTGCCATACACCTTGTGGGGGTGGGGGTGGGGTGGAACAAAAACGTGGAAAAAATGTTCTACTTGTTTCATTGTTTCATTCAACTTGCATCCTCATCCTTTTATTATTGAGAACAAAACTGTAAAACTCATTACTAGACTGAGTAATCACTTCAACAGACATTTATGTGCAGCGTATATTTCCAGTGCCCCCTAGGGGTTGTCAATTCGGTAGTACCTCAAAGTGTCAATTTATAATGTCAATTTATCAATGAACATGTTTTCAACAAAATAGCCTATTAAAAAACGTTTGCAGACATCACGTGTTCTGAACAACATCAGATGCATGGATCAATCAATGTGATTTTAGGCTAAATCTATTCATAATGTAATTTTGTAAATAAATTAAAAAAGGTCACCTAACTCAATTATCTCATCAAAGTGAAGGGAGGTTTATTTTTTCACACTGGTAACAATATAATAATATTATAATAATATTATAATAATATTAATAATAATAACTGTTTAAAACCTATGTTTTCTACAATCAATAGATTGTAAAAATAAAAACAATCTTCAATTAACTGAGCACATTTGTAATTCCAGATGCTTTGGGGCTGTTTGATATGTAGGTTTGCAAGCTAAGGCAATGCCATATTTTTATGTGCCAAGATTGTAATTTTCACCAATTTCGAATATGCTCGGTGAACTTTGTTCGTAAAGTGACGGGTACATGAGACTAATTTACAAAAAAAACATTGATCATCTTTTAGCTGGCATTGTTCCTATCTTGCTTCACATTAACAACTATCATTTCCTAACATACGAGGCCATCTCAACCCATACCTTAAGATATACTGCAGGTTACACCCTGCTCAACAAACCACAAACAAGTCCAGAACTGTCCGTACCAACATCAACAATTCAACAACACCTCTCTAGCTCACCTCATCTTTATATACTTTATAGATTAACACAATCCTATTATCTCTGAGACACATGAAATGCATGACCGAGGCATGTTACACAGTAGTCAGTTTTATTATTATATAACTGTCCATGAGCCAGTTTACAGATCTCAGGGACTAAATACAACCATGCTCAGCTGTATGTCTCAGCTTGCTAGAAGGGATTCAGGCTGAAACACAATCTGTTGAGACAAGATGTCTAAAGCTCAATACTGGATTACACCCTAAAACATTATGACTGGTCTTCAAGCTAAGGACTAAAAAAGACAGATAAATTACTAAAAATTACAAATAAATGATTCAAACAACTGTTATTTTGTCATATCAAGTCACACGATGTCTGACGCTCTGAGCACCGTGGCTAACACAAAACACAGCCTTTAAAGACCTTCTGATAGAAGAGGGAAGAAAGCGATATCTCTCTTTGGCAATAGATGTGTTTTGGTTTTCTAGATGTTGCCAGCAGCGCCGTGAGGAGCAGTTCTGCTGGCGGGAAATGAAGGTATGTCTGACAAACTGTCCACGTTTACACGACATACGGTTTAGCTAAGTCACGATTCAAGACAAAATCTACCTCCACAGGAAACTAGCAAGACTACAACAGCTATATAATTCTGTAGCTAAATTACATCCAATATTTCTTATCAATAGCAGTGGGCATGAAAACATTTATACCTATATCAGGAAATATTAGCCTACAAACAACCATATCAAGCCAAAGTTCAGATAGCAGAGGTGGATTTATGATATTTAAGATAATACACTATGTCTGTATTAACTGTGGAATAACTCCTTAATAGTAAAATAGTCCCTCTAATATTAATAGAATTATTTAGAATAATGCATTGCACTATGATATAGTATGTAATGTCTATCGCATATTTTGTACACATATTTCCCATGATTCTGTTGGTTTCTAATGTGCGTCAGAGATTCACTGACCTTCCTAGTGTATTACTTCTCTATTGTCCTCTTCAAAAAACAATTCAATTAAGTTCCTATGTACTTTTTTACACCTATAAAATATAGTGGTTCTATTCTGCATAAACAAACTAGGACCTTGATTCAATGAATATGCAATATTCATAAAAAACGTTTACATTCTTTTGCCATCGTCACTGCTGGAAATATTATGAATATTGACATCTTGATTGCATCCACATTATTTATGGATCTGCTGGCCTCATTATTATTCCACAGTGAGGTTCCAAGTAAGGTCCAACAGGTTGACAATTAGAGAATACTGCAAGGCCCTTGAAATGGTCTTCAATCAAACCAACAGAAACAGTTTAGAGGCAGTGAATTCACCTTATAGTGACATTAAGAGTTGTTGTATCTGTAAAGTCAGATTTGTTTTATTGTATTCCTAAAGTATCTGAATTTGAGAATTACTTTGAATCTATCAATAAAGACAGACAAATATGTAAATGCAGATATAAGATGATGTCACACGTCAATATTGAAGGTGAGCACAGCAGTTGTTCAAGGACCTCTGTTACCCACTGCTAGCTTTGCATTTCTTTTCAAATGCTGGTTGCTCTATTAGGAACAACAGTCTTTAATTCATGTCTCAAGTACTGTAGCTGTAAAAGTGCTCCAATAAAAGGTTGAGTCTCCAACTAGAGACTTTTACAACCAACAATATTGTGAAAAGCAACATTTATATCTCTCCCTTCCTTGCCTCTCTATTGCCTTTCTATTAAAATCACATCTTCTAGGACTGGTGATTTCACAGTGAGCATATTGATCTCCTATACTTGTTACATATTTATACCATACAGGTTTAAAAGACTTGCAAGGTTGTAAATAGCTCAGCGCCAGTGAGCCTATTCCTTCTAAAATACTAGCATCATTTTAGCTAAACACAGAGCATCCCTGTTTATGTCAGAGTTGTCTACTAAAAGACATTACCTCTACATAGTGGGTGTTTTCAAGCCTATTATAGTAAAGGTATTGCAGCTAAAACAAGTGTCAAGATTTAAACATTATTATTTCTATGAGGGCTACAGTCAGACTATAGCATACGGACAAAGTAAGGAACCTAGCAATTAAACATATGTTTTTATGTTTGTACATTACATATGTACAGTGTTTTCCCGGAGAGCAACATTGAGTTGCAAGTGGAAGCTGATTTTGGACACACAGCTCTTGTTTAACTTCAGAATCCAATATTTACTGTTCTTTGGACACACTAGCTAATATTTGCTGGTTGAATTTTGTGTGTAAGCTTGGGTTGTAATTTAAAATTTAGGACAAAGCAGAGCTTTGCATGAAAATGGCATTCATGGAAAAATAGTAATTTAAAGATAGATTTCAATATTTTTTTCTCGATTTTGTGTGTATTTGAAAGTGAAACCTAATAAACATAATTTCCTGCTTATATGTTTTGACAGACACATCAAGACAAGGAGGAAAACAGGACTGTACTTTGATGTGTGTTGTGATTTGTCTTTTCATACTCCAGCATTTATTTTTTTATTATTATGTTGATAGCGATTTCGTTTTGCTGTTATTGTTTTGTTGTCATGTTGCCATGGAGCTGTGTGTGCGGCATATATTGTGCTCAGTAGACACACAGGTCTGGGAACTTCATTTCGTAGACGGGGACAGACGGGTGTTGGGCATGTCCAGACGACACAGAGACCACACCCGACGGGCTGGGAGGAGGGCTGATGAGAAATCTCTGTTACTGTGGAGCTTAGATTGCAGTCAACGCTATGAGGGTTACTGAACTTGATTGCTGAGTGTCTTGCAAACTTCTCTACCCCTCCCCCCTTGACTGGTATATATTTCTCAATGTTAGAAGCTTATTTTGCTTAAAAAACAGGATATATAGAATATGACTACATGAATAATAAATGTATGACTTTACTTACTATAACTGACTAACTAAGTTAAGTATCGAACTAACAACTAAGTTGATAAGTTTACTTACCGAATAGTTAGTTCAAAGATTTGGGCGAGTCTGTCATGCAGCATATTGGCCTGGAAAACAACCATTATCAAGGTGAACAAGATTAATTGTTTGTGGTTTTAGTTGGTAAAGGGTGCGTCTGTCAGAGTTTCTCAATCCCTTCCCTGATTCCTGCTACTGTAGCTACTGTATGCTAATATGCTGGGAGAAAAGCAGGATTCTGGTATAAATTTCCAAAGGAGTGAAGCCCCCAGCTTGACGCTGTTTAACAACTTCCCTAGTCCATATTCATATAGAAAAATCCACAGGACTAAAATTTACTTAAATAAATAGGCCATTACAATACAGAGTTAAACACATTGAATTCGAGTAAGAATTATTTGAGCGCAATAAAGAAAGAGAGAGAGGTCAAAAAACTATGAGGCTCCACTCTCTCCCTATGCTTGACTCAGGTAAAATTACCACTTCCTTCCTGCCGCTGATAACCCAAGGACCTGTGCCCGGTAGCTAGGCAACAATACTAGTCAAATATTCCAAACTTAACAAATTAATTCTTATGCATTAAAAAATCCCCACACATTGTAAGTATAATGGAATATGAAATTATATTTATGCAAGTATGAACAGTAAATATATATCAACCTGTATAAAGGTAAATATGATTTCCAATTTCTACTGAATCAATGAACTGTAAATTATTGCAATTTTAACATATTAACTTAAATGATTGTGTGCTACCTATCCAAATATTTATATTTTATATCTAGACTGCATTTAGGCTGTTACACTGTTCCTCACCTTGGACTCGCAGTGTGCGGCAATCTCCTCGAATGGAGCTTTCTGGAACTTCTCCATCACCTGTCGCCTCCTCTCCTTCTCCTGTTCCTCTAGGCCAGTGGTGTCTGGAGTCAACCCAGAATTTTCTTAATAATAAAAGCGTGCCCTAGCGTTGTAACTAGGTTCTTTGAGTAGCACGCGTGAGATGTCTCACTATGGGATGCGCCCCCCTCAGAACTATTTATTTCACTACACCAGCCGTGACTGGCAGGTGATCTTTGACGTCAGTGTCAGGTACCCTCACCCTATATGTAACCTGCACAGCGTCAGAATCGTCATTTAAGCAAGCACATCTCTTCTCGCTTCGCCCCAGCAAGAAGGGTGGTCTGGTGAGACATCTCAGTAATGCTACTCAATGAACCACATTACAATGCGAGGGGTAACTCTAGTTCTCTTTCATAGCATTCGTTTCCATGTCCCCACTATGGGATATGGAGACTCCCGTATTGTCAGACGAGCTGAACTCTAAGACTGCAAACCCGCCGGCTCTACACGTATACGCCAAAACAAGGCCTCTACTCGTATATGCCACAATCCCGCCACAAGTGTCTTGGGCGTGAGGTTGAGGCCGCTTTGGGATCCTAAAAGGAGGCAGGGGACGTGCAGTGACCTGGGCCAACATCTACCGAGGGGCCATCTGAGGCGCGGGCTGCGTCTTCCGTGGGAGACAGAGCTGAAGAGCCTCGTCCAGGGGGGTATACACAAGGCGAGGGTGGATACGGGCTCCATCAGAGTCTAGTTCGACCCGGGGCTTTGGTGGAGGCATCTAGGGTGTTAATTAGGTGTATACAGGGTGATGTGCACGAATACCCCATTGTCTCGTTAGAGCTAAGATTCAAGGGCAAAACGCATAGATTAAAGGCCGTGGTTAGCTTCCGCCCAACGCACCCCTTAATTCTGGGCACTGATTGGGCTGGATTTAGAGGGTTGGTGGGAGAATGTGCGGGGGTGCGTTTGCGTCAGGTAGGGACGTGAATTGTGTACCGAGTTTCCTCTGGAACAGTCTCGGGATGACACTCTTTGCATTTGACCGCGTGATTTCTATTGATGGTCAAATGGTCAGCTATCACTTTCCCTTATTTTGTTATTATTAGGGACAGATTATATCGAGTGAGTCGTGACACTCAAACAGGGGAAGAAGTAACGCAAATGCTAGTACCTAAGAGCCGTCGGCTCACTTTAACCCAATGGCAGGTCACATAGGGAGTGAAAAGACACTGAGGCGAATAATGGCTCGGTTTTACTGGCCGGGGATCTGGGCCGACGTGCGCCGCTGGTGTGATCTTGCCCAGATTGCCAGCTAGTAAACCATCCGGCCGTAGCGTCCATAGCTGGTGGAGGTTCCGTTCGACCGGTTAGGTATGGACCTTATCAGGCCATTTGAGCGGAGTGCTCACGGCAATTGCTGTGTACTAGTGTTGGTGGACTACGCAATGCGAAACTCCGAAGCAGTGCCATTGCGCAGCATCTCCACTAAGAGTGGGACGCAAGCGCTGTTTTCGGTTATCTAACGAATCGGGATTCCGAAAGAAATTCTGACTGACCAGGGCACTCAGTTTATGTCACACACACTACACAAACTGTATGGGTTGTTGGGATGACCGGTAATGACCAGTGTATACAACCCCCAGACTGATGGGTTGGTGGAAAGGCTGAACTGAACTCTGAAATCTATGATACGTAAGTTCGTTCACGAAGGTAGTCGTAATTGGGATAAGTGGTTAGAACCTCTGATGTTTGTAGTCTGGGAGGTGCCCCAGGCCTCCACAGGGTTTTCCCCCTTTGAACTGCTGTATGGCAAAACCCCGCGGGGTGTGCAGTCCTGATTAAAGGAAGCTGGGAGACAGGTCCGAGTAATAGTAAAAATGAAGTGCAGTACATTGTGGACCCGCAAGCAAAACTCCATGAACTGCGACAGTTATCACAGGAGAATATGCTTGAGGCCCAGGAATGTCAGCAGGGGTTGTACAACAGGGGGGCTATGCAAGTTCTCTTTTCTATCTATGGAAAAGAGAGGTGCTCATTGTAAAAAGTTATTCCGGATGAAAGCAGCGTCCGGTGATGGAATCTTGCGCTCCAATCTATGGACAGTTTAGATAACTTTTCTGGATGAACTACTAGTTGAGAGAATGCTCTGTAAGAAGCAAGAAGAGGTGATTGAATGATGATTCTGATGCTGTGCAGGTTACTTATAGGGGGTTTGTACCTGACACTGACGTCAAAGATCACCAGCCAGTCATGGCTGGCATAGTGTAATAAATGCTTCAGTGTTTCTGTCTGTGGGGGGGAAGGGTCTGAGCGCCTACGCCTCTTGGTCTCCTAGGCCACATGTTCTGAAAGTGGCGCTAGTGAGCCGAACACACATTGGGCAGTATTGGGTAGTGTGGATGAAGAAGAAGCTTTGCGTGTGAATCGACACGGAGAGAACAGCGGAATATATATGTTTGATAGAAATCTACCTCCATAATCAGCTTTCTTTTCTATTACTTGGCGGCTAGCACAATCATTCCTAGCGCGCATGATCAATTTAGAACTAGAGTGGGCACGAAAAGGAGGGGCAAATCACAGATGGGTCCGTTAACGTGTTAGCAAGGAGGAGCTGAGCGAATCAATGTGCTGCGGCGGCTCCTTTCCACTAAAAATTGTAAAAAAGATATACAGTATAACGAAACTATAGTGAGACATCGAAACGAATGCTATGAAAGATAACCTTTCTCACAACACTTTGTCTAGCACAAAGTGGTTTTCCGAGGATAATAAAAACACAAAGATCACTAATGAATGACTGCCTTACCTAGGTATGTTAAAATATTAATACTATTAAAAGCTATGAACTAAGAGCTATATTATGTAAGATTTTGTGAACACCAGCATATAGCTGACCCTATGGGTGTTAGTAGTGAAGTTAACTTCTATTTAATTAATGGCCTATTTTCTTAGTTATTGTGGTCTCTCTTGGCCCTCAGTAAACAGTTCTTATAAAGGCTTCATTAAGCCTCCAAAACGTCCTCCATGTGCTATAAAACATTAACAGCTATATGTCACGTCTAATAAAGTTCATAAATATGTGACTTCCTGTAAGGATGCTTAAAATGGATTTTAAAAATAGTTCTTATCTTACCGATTGCCTTCTTCAGGGTTTCAAATGTGATTTCTTCAGCCAGCTGGGACTGGAGAGGTAAAAACAGGCAGATCGATCAACACTATTCCTGACAAAGCTTGTGACGTCACACTGGAGCTAATGGGGATATCAGTGAACCAACACAACACAATGCAGAACAATGAACTGCAAATTATTGAGATAACAAACGTGAGAAATATGGCAAAAATATTTCTGTTAACTTTGCTACTGAATTTACCCCCAGGAATATTGTATCCAATCATATTGCAATGATGTAACAACTCAAGATGGTGTAATGCAACGTAACACAGCTTGTCACATAATAACCTATATCATGTAATTTTGTATTAAACTGCATTGCATCACAAAATGTATCGTATCGTCGCATCGTATATCTTATGTATCTTCTCTTATGAGAAGCATCACCTATAAACTTTTAAAACTCACATGGGAGTGGAGACATGTTTGGCTTACCAATATCAGTGTGATTTAGTTTAATAGATAGCAGCTGACCTTGTCAGGGAGGCTGTTGGACAGAATGTCCACTTGGAGTGAGATGGTGTCCACAAAACTCTTCCTCCTTGTCAGACGGTCTTCATCTAAGGAACAAGGAGAGTTTTTTTTAACTGGAGCACAATGGGCAAAGAGATATGCAAACATAATGCATACATACAGTACACACACATTAGTGTCATTTCCTTCATAAATGAGGACTCAGGGTTCAGTAAAATGATTACTACTGCTACTACTAGCACTGCCACCACACATCACATAAAATGTGTGAATGTGGACTCTAAAACTGAGATACAGTTCCAGGCGCAGACCTCCCACGTTTGTTTAGTGACTGAAGTGAAACTTCCCTTGTCAAAACGACACCACAAACCTGCACTGTCAGCCCAACTCCACATTATCCCACCCCTAAAAATGCTAACACATCATTAGAGAGATGTGAACCTACAACTAATAGTAGAAAGCCTGAATGTGGGTGTAGTGTTGCGGCTACAAGGAATAGTAACCTCAGACGTGATGGACGGTTGGGCCAGCCAACAACTTTTTTGCTAGTTTATTCTAGCTTGAGGATGCAGTGAAGACCCACAGTTGAAACTATAGGCTAATGTCTATCTATGTCATAGTTTTAGTATTTATTTCAGTTATAAGTTTTAGCTCTTAGCAACAGCAGAGTGCTGTTATAATTTAGGATAAATAAAACAGCCATGGCTTTGACATTCCCTGTTTTGTGTATTACCCCCCAATGAAAACTTGCACAAAACAGTAGACATGGAGAAAACACACCAATGTGGATCAAAAAACACCAGTGGATTTCTACTCTGAAATTATTGAGGTAACTTAGTTTTGAAATAAATCTATTAAAAAAGGAGTTTTCCAGATTGGGTCAGCCGATTCTCTGCAAATTCTGAAGAATCACTGATGGCTATACATCTTGTGAAACATTTTTAATTAAAAAACAAACAAAAAAAAGCACTGTATGTTACCATGATATAAATTTGGCGATACAGTCCTTTTATCACAGTATATACCATGATAAAAGGATTTGGCCATATTGCCTATCCCTAATTTGCTTCTATACTGTAGAAATCCCTTTTGACCACACGCTAACACTATCACCATGGGAACTGTGATGACCCAATCAGTGACAGGTTGTGGATGATATGGGCTATACATCACATTCTGATTACTCTAAAATATATTCTGATTGACACGCGTTACTAGTCGCTGTTGCATTTTAAACGTCCAGCTATAAATAAGCAAAATTTGTTGTTATTTAAAATATTTATGTAAATTACCCTGTATAATTTGCATGACAGATGAACTGGTTTCAAGTCTATGCCAATGTTCACTGACGTTGTGAAAATGCCCTCGCAAAACAGAGGACAGAGGATTACGGTTCGGTATTACATACAAAGTTTCCTTTTGTAATTACTAAAGACAATTCACTTCTCTTTAGTAGTTATTTTTCACTTTTGCTAAATAATTGCCTACACATGAACTATGAAGTACAGTACTGACACTGCACATCTGTAGTCTTAAATACATGAACAGTTTGTACTCACCGGAACCAAATTTCAAATGCATGCACCAGAAATGAAAGGATTATCACATGTAGATGCTTAAAATTACTTAAAATTCCAATAAATTTGTCCTAACACAAGGTAACAGCCAAGGTCATCTAGGTAGCTACTGGCGGCCCATTCTGGCTAGGGATCACAGCATGTCTAACTATGTCAAGCCGTTTACCTCTGGATGTCTGCTTGCACTTGTTGAGAATCTTGCCTACTGTGTAAAGCACTGAATTATAGGATGAGCCGCACAGAGAGAGGAAAACAAGATAATATCCTGTTTAGACCAAAACTAACTGGGCTAACTACTAATTAGAAATGAATGAACACAAATAGAATAACAGACTGCAGAATGTTAAAGAGCCATTTAAATCAACTGTGGACTATTTAGATCCTTCTTTACCAACAGTACTAAATAAAATGTAAAAAGCCTTTCCATTTGTTTATTTTAGTAAAAATTTCAGAGAAACGAGTACCTACAGTGAAGTGATCTAAATCTTAACAGCATGGATAGTACACTAATATAGTTAGCACAAAGGGGAGAAGATTTACCAGAATGCTCTATGCACTGTTTTACGTGTTTTGTGGCTTAGAAAGAAATCTTAACTAGAAAGTCCTGAATTCCTATTATATTCATACACTCATTGACATTTCACATGTTTACCACAAAAATAAAAATAACAAAAAAATAACAAATAACAAAAAATTTAATTATGTGTGGTTTTGTGATCATGTGTGAGTTAATGCCTTGTGTTGTTACCTGTGACCTGGGGGATGTAGGGAATAGACAGTCTCTCTGCGTTGTAGCCAGGACCCACAAGACACTCTGTTATGTCTGACGTTTGGAAGTACAGAAGTTTGTCCTCCTTATCTAGAGACTCTGCAAGCCTGCGAGGAGACAGGGTAGCAGAGTTAAGAAAGTGCTATCTAAACTCTTCTAGAGTAATCCATTTAATTTACATCAAATAATATATTAACACTACAAAGCACATTGTTTATGTTTCGAAACACAACTGCGCACAAAGGTGCACGTGACTGTGGGGGAAGGGGTAGAGAAGATGTAAGCCTTTGAGCGCTGTAGGGGGAGGAGTAGAGAATAATGCAAACTACTCAGAACTGAAATGTGCTCTTTGACCAAACCAAACTAACAATGCTATTGTAATTCTGGTTTCAACCAGAAGGGGAATTCCAGACACAAATTGAGTGAACCTTTAACAACCAAAGCATAATGACCATGACACCCGTCAGGTTGTACATTTTGTCAATTGAATACCATGGTGGTTAATATTAGCATAACGTAGTTCCATGCACGTCATTGTCAGGCTATATATTTTTTTTCTTTTAGTTGCAGTGTGTTTAAATTTGTTTAAAGATACTGTGTTTAAATTGCTGTATAATATATATTTGATTAGATTAATATAATAGATTTATTTATTCTCAGATTACGGGAGCTCTTTTACAGATGGAGAGAGGGGGAACCCACTGGATCAGCCCAGACTATAACCACCATCAGGGACCAGCTTGGGGTACGGTCTGGGCATATTGAACAAAAGATCCAGCGTCAGGTACGACGGCCTCCCAACCTGTCTTTTGCTGACGCATGTTCTGAAGATCGAGTTTTGGAAGATGAAATCCCCCTTGTGCAGGCCTATTCCAGGATTTTAGCACACCAAGCTATTCACAAGCTACAGAACTAAGTCATGGAAGGAGACAGTAAGAGCTGAGCTAAAACAAGAAATGTCAGAACAATTGACTGAATTAAAGGATGCATTAGTAGGATAAATTTGTAAACGGCTTTCACCACCGAACCTACTGAACCCTAAAAGTGTTGTAACATTCCCTAGGGGCCAAATATTACAGGGTCGATATGAACCTACCCACCCGCAAAACCACATTTAAGTGGGATTAGAGAGGGCAACTAATCTCTAAAGCTTGTGGGCAGCAGGGCCATATCCAACGGCAGTGCCAAAATGCCAGAGTGAATTTAAACTGAGTCCTCCAACCACTGAGAGCCGAATGGTGGGGGATGATAGCAGGGGGAATAGCGCAGATAAAACTGCAGTAATTAGAGTCTGTCCCAATGTGTAAATTGAAGTTGATGGAATCAAAGTACCCTGTCTTGACAGAATTAGCTTTGATTGTTTTGTTTTTGGCGGAAAACACAAGGTAAAGAAATTATTCTTGTTAAAGACGAGTGTTTGTAGTCAGAATGAGGATTCCTGGGCATGAGAGTAATCTCATGCTGTTGAAAAGTGATTTTTCAGGGCATACACCCAGCCACCACAGCCTTTGGACTAACCTTGCCCCCTGAAGCTAAGAAGGCATGGGAACAGGATTTTGTAGTCCAAGTGGAGAAGGAACTTAAATTATTGTCGTAATTTTGTCGTCAAAATTACGACAATAATTCTTTAATTACAAATATTATATATCCATTTTATAAATATTAAAAGTCCATTGAGCAGTGTACTGTGTTTGATTGACACAGAAATGTGTCAAAAGATACAAAAGTATACACTGATGCAGTAGCTGAGCGAAATAATGCTGATACATTCAAACTGACAGATGACGAACTAAAAGCATTTGTGGCTCTCATTTATTTGAGAGGTCGCAGGGACGCATGAAGACATTTTCACTTGGGGGTGCTGACATTTTTAGCTTGGAGTGACATTTGCGTAATTACTAGGGGGGTCTGGGGGTATGCTCCCCTGGGAGAACAATTTGAGAAAAACTCAGTAAATAGTGCATTCTAGTAGCTTTCCTGACAAAAAAGCAGCACTAAGACATTACTTACAGCATAATGCTAAAATACATCCTGGCTGGACACCGTCCAGAACATAAACAACATTGTAACACCTTGTTCGCTATAAATTGACTCTCAAATGCCAGTCATAATCGTGTGAAGGCTATATCCCAGATTAACCCAGAACTTTGACGGGCAACTGTAGCCTACCATATAAATGGGGAACTACCATCAAACCATTCAGAGATGATAGCTTCAGCTAAGTTTTAATATGTTGATTGCTATTTAATCACTGTTCTAAATTAAGAAAATATAAAACAGAACACCGACGTTGGACTTGCGTTTGTGCGTCATCCCCAGAAAATAAATTATAGGCTAACCCCTTTTGAAAATTTAAATGTTACCTTGTTAAAAGAATAAAATTCGTGGATTTTAACCCTTTGATAAACAGACATGTTTTATAGACGGCTCCTTACGACTGAAAATTCTACTCTCTTTTTATTGATTAAAAAAAAAAAAAAAAAAAGACTTTGCATTGCAGTTACAGCCAGTCAAAAGTAGGGGGTGCTGCAGCACCCCCACTTCCCAAGTCCCTGGAGAGGTAGGCTATTTTAAGTGGAAAAACATAAATGTAACAACCGTGGTGGCGTCGTTTCACACAGTAGTCTACATAGCCAATAACCGGACAAATTCGACATAATACTTTAGGTGGCCGCTGATGTCGAAACAACTCTCTCTGTTGCAGGAAGTGCTAAATTGAGGATTTACATAAATGTATAAAGATATACAGAAATACCACTAACACCAAGTATGAAGGTTTATGCAGATGTGCCTAAGCTGCCTTTGCACAGGGCTGTGAAGATATTTACGACCCCAAGTACACACACAAACACACACCAAGGTAGCGTGTTCACTTGAATGTTATGAAGGAAAGCACCCTTAGGAATGTAATATAATATAACCACATCTCCTTATACTCCAAAACACACCTCTGTTAAGCAGATTTTTAAAAAATGACCTAATTGTAATTTTAAAAAGTTTGTTTTTTCCTGGAAATCGGTCTCTTCAGCCAAAAATCATCAAGCTAGCAAATAGGCCTAAAATATTCAACGTCTGTAATTAGAAATTTTATTTAGTTTTTAAGTGAAACTTTTATTCCTTACTCTTTTGAATAGTAATTTTGCTTATACTCTTGGTTAAGCAACAAAGCCATATTGTGACTATGGAAGTTCTCGTGTGGGGTTCACCTAGGGTAGAATAACCAGAGAGTCTGCTCAGCTGATCAGGTCACGATTCCCTGTCCAACACTAAAGATTGCTTGGTTTATTGAAATGCAGCAATACGATTGTTATATTGATTTAATACCAGGTTATTGAAACCTGGATATTTTGTTGCTACTGTTTTTTTAATTTACGTGACGTTGTGTTTGCATATGCCCATATAATTGTACTGTTCACTATATGTAATTCTCACTGATTTTATGTAATAAACTCACTTTATATTAAGACACTGTTTTCTCAGTTGTTTGGATATCACAGAACACGGTCAATCCTAGTGTCAAGGACTCATTACTTCAGATTATTGATTGATTACAAATATTAATCAGATTAAGTATGAAATTACAAACTGGGTGGTGCTTCGTAGGTAGTCGAAATACTTAAAATTATAATAAGTGTGGTGAAATCACTACAATATTGTGTAGAGTTTACACATTTGCACGTTCCAGATCAACAGCGATCCATCTGCTGTCTTTCGATACCCGCACCTGTATCATTGCTTTCCATTAATTCGTCAGGTCTTGCCTTGTTTCCTATAAAAGATAGAAGGGAAGGAATCTCCTTCAGGCTGGTCCCCATTTCACTCCTTTAGGTGACGCTGCCCTTTCACCGCTCGCTACACCTCTTGCTACTCTCTCTTGGATGACTGACTCTGACGGATGGCTTTGGAGTCTTCGGCATGAATTGCCAGTTTAAAAGGAAGTGAATGGGCCTCTTGGGTGTTTGTGTGTGTGATGCACTGGATTGTTGGGAGTGCTTAGCACATGCATTTATTTATCCATTGGTTTGCAGAAGCGATGGAGGACGCGATCTCGGGGCCGGAGAGCGATATACTACTCATCAGGTGCATATGGAAGTTCCAGGGACATTGGGAAAGACACACCGGGGACCACACCCACTAAAGTAGAGCGGAGGATGTTAAAACGGACCCAATCGGCTCATTTGGGAACTGAGACTTTTGTACCTTTAATTTATGTTCACTGCTGCTATCATATGTTTGATCTATGCAGTCAATTGCTTTAAATTGTTATATTTTATAACATTTATACTGTGCAATACAATAGTTGTTGTTCTACATTCTGACTGTGTTGGTATGACCCCGGAGTGGAGAACATAAAACAGAAAGTCACTTTACACTGTGGCACACATATTTAGCACATGGTAGTCATAAATTAAATAAAAAATCTCTGGGCACTTGACTGACTAGGTTTGGTCTTTCCAGTGTTAAAAAAGCCATTTTGGAGTGAATGGATCTGAGTTTGAACTGTCTGTACAGAAAACTTTTAAGCTCTTTCCTTGCAGAGCCAAGTTCAGCAGATTACATCTTTCCCAGGCTGGCCAAAGCAGAGTCACTAAGAATTTGAATAAAACGTCATGAGGGATGAATTCAGAGAATTGCTAGAGAAGCTCATGATGGGAAGACTGTCAGTTTAAATTTCCAGTCTACGCAAGGCTGAATAATAGAACTGTTCCTAAGTGGCCTTGTTCAAATGTCATTTAGGGGGGCAGGATAGTCTAGTGGTCTAGGTGTTGGACTCCCAGCCAGAAGGTTGTGGGTTTGAGCCCCAGAGTCGGCCTACCTGTAAGCATCCTTGAGCAAGATGCCTAACCCCTACCTGCTCCATGTAATAGCACAATGTAATTGTTAGTCGCTTTGGATAAAAGCGTCTGCTAAATGCTGTAAATGTAAATTTAGCAAGCCACTAATAATAACTCCCTGTGTGTGTGTATATATATATATATATATATAGTTAGTAGAACCAGTACCAGATATAGATGGCTTTCTAAAAACACTACAGGAAACTACCATTTCAAATAGACTTGATGAATTAACACAGTAATCCTATGGGATTGGTGGGGTACTGTTAGTCGAGTTTATGTCATAACAAAACACTAATATATGTTGTGGGAGTGTGGACATGGTTTAGCTCTGATGCAGGTGGGAGGGAACATTTGGAGGTGTGGTTCACGGGGCTGGGAGACAGGTGAGGGGAATTACTAATCACCTGGCTGCCTTTTAGGCAGCTAGTGACCACAGCTTGGGAGGACTCCCAGGCAGGGAATGAGACCGAGAGCTCCACGCGGAAGCTCTCGTATTAAGTGACTGTGTGACGGGCCGTGTGTGTGTGTGTTAAACTGAAACAAATCGGATAACACCCCAAATACCCCTTTTATTTGACCTTTATTTTACTAGGGGAAATTAGTTAAGAACATTCTTATTTGCATTGATGGCCTAGCAGGAAAGAAAATGCCTCGTGGGGGAGGGGACATGGGAGAAAAAAAAATTCAATATACATAATTTAAAAATGCAATGCACATAACAGCGAAAAACAAGAAAGACATAGGACAACATAAAAAGCAGAAATAGACAGAATAAATAGCACAAGGAACAAACACCACATGACAATAATAAAAGTGTGGGACAGGGAAACATAACAAAACACAAAAATCATCACAGTAACACAACATGCTAGACAAAAACAAATCACACAAGTGTCTGTAAAGGTTATCAGGTTTTTGAATTTGGATAGTAGAATGAAATAGTCCAATTAGTTCATTGTTACGGGATGAATATCATGCCATGATTCTAAGCTGAAAAAAGCTTTGAAAGGTTAAAACTCAGCGTTTGAATGCTTGAAATCTAATAAAAAGGTTTTGCAAGCCTGAAAAAATATTAAAAGTTCTAAAAACACATTTTTTAGTGTTTCAAATTTGTCACTGTTCTCCCAGTGTATTAGTTTGTTTTCCGGTTTGAAACCTGATCTGAAAAATCTTTATTTTGATTTAATTTGCACTCATATTACAGACTATATTTTCAGAGTTTACAAAACCCACGTTTCATAGATCTGTGCATTAAGTTACGAGTTTGTGATTCTCATGATTTCGGGCAGCGTTCTCTCTATACCATTTCCAGGGATCCCCGGCGTCAAACAAACAATCAAACAAGGGTAAAATTTAAACCAGAGTAAATGTAGCAGTGGAGGTTACAGGAAGCAAAGTCTAGATCTGATTTTGACCTGCAGCTTGGAAATGTGTATGGAAAATGACAACCTCAAGCTCAACACCCTCAGAGGTAGTAATCACACAGGTAGGGGGTAGGACATTCTCCCTGCCAAACCACATGACTTTTGTTTTGGAGGTGTTTAGAACAAGGTAGTGAGAGCCTGCTGGACGCTGGCAAAGCTTTGTTGTAGGGCATTTACGCTTTAAGTTCGGGGAAAGGGCCTACTGAGTATAAAACTATCATAAAAGAGTTTCTGACAGCCTGAGCTATGTAATTAACATAGATTGAGAACAGCATGGGGCCTAGGATTCAGCCCTGTGGCACACCTCTAGAGACAGGAATGGGAGGAGATAGCAGATATTTGGATTTTACATGTTGCACGAGAGAGAGGTAGTTAGCAAACCAGGCCTAAGACTGCTCAGAAACAGCAATACCATGAGAATGTAATGGTCTACTGTATCGAAAGCCTTGGTTAAGTCAATAAAGATAGCAGCATAACATTGCTTGCAAGCTTGCAAATTGCTTGCAAGCTTGCAAATTCCTGAACGTTTTTTGCTTTTTGGCAGGGCGCATTATCCTGCTGAAAGAGGCCACTACCATCAGGGAATACTATTTCCATTAAAGGGTGTACATAGTCTTCAACAATGCTTAGGTAGGTGGTACGTGTGTCAAAGTAACCACATGATGGCAGGACCCAAGGTTTCCCAGCGGAACATTGCCCATAGTGCATCCTGGTGCCATGTTTTCCCCAGGTAAACCACGCACACGGCCATCCATGTGAAGAAAGCGTGATTCATCAGACCAGGAGCCTCATGTATAAAAGACTGCGTAGCTTTCATACTGAAAGATGACGTAAGCACAAAATTCGAAAAGTGCGTACGCACAGAAATATTCACATGTATAAAACCAGGCGTACGCCAGGTCCTGCACACCTTTCCTTTATACATCCCAATCAATGTGAAATTGAGCGCACATGCATGAGCCCAACACCCCGGCTTGACTCCTCCCATAAATTACTATGCAAATTACTATAAATAAGTCACCCTTCACCTGAAAAGTGCAAATAAAAATGGCAAATCAGGCTAAAAGACAAGCAAAATGTTTATATTTCACTGAGTGCGAGATCGAAGTGCTGATAACGGAAGTGGAGACGAGGAGAAATGTTTTATTTGGTGGCTTATCGTCTGGAATAAGCAATAAGCGCAAGGCAGCGAGTGGCAGAGCGTCAATACAGCGGTCAAAGCAGCTGGCTCAGAGACGCGTACGGTGGCTGAAATAAAGAAAAAATGGTCCAACATCAAAGTAGAGGTCAAGAAACATGACAAAATTATTGCCGTATTTTACTGTAATGTTATATGACTATATCCTACCAATAAGCCAGCCATCCTGCACAGCCCCCGCTTCAAGTCTGTTCCCTACACTACTACTCCGCAAGATGAATGAATCATGAGTTGAGCCAATATTTGTCAGACGCATTTGCGCATCACAGATCACTTGCACAATGATTGAGTGAAAATGTTTTCTCACATATATGCAAATTAATTCTCAGATAGTGCCCTTATAGCAATGTGAGTGCAGTCGATTGCTCCGATTAAATTTGGGCTGTAGGGAAATGTTATATACCTGCGTGAAATACGGATGAGACCGTCCCATACGGCTGGCATAGCGCGGCTCGGATGACTGCGATATACCTGACCGGTCAGCCAGCTCTCTCTGGAAAGCCCCTGTTGCAAGAAACGCAAGTGTGGTGAGCACTTGCAAGGGCACTGGTAAGGCATGATTCCTTGCTGTCTCTCGTTCTAAACCCGGCCCCAGC
>JAOEHI010035025.1:0-23438 GCA_025447815.1 Percopsis transmontana | reverse complement strand
GTTGAGCCTCCAGTTGTCGTGGAAACTCCAGTTGTTGTTGAGCCTCCAGTTGTCGTGGGAACTCCAGTTGTCGTTGACCCTCCAGTTGTCGTGGAAACTCCAGTTGTTGTTGCCCCTCCAGTTGTTGTTGACCCTTCAGTTGTTGTTGACCCTCCAGCTGTCGTGGGAACTCCAGTTGTTGTTGATGAGTTATCAGAGGTTATCTGTGCATTCAGCAAATCAGCTGCCACTAATTTGCATCGGGTAGAAAGTAGAATATATTTAAAACTAAACTATTGCTTCGTATCGAGAAAGGGGAATATTTTTAATTAACAGATTCACCTACCTATAAGGACGAGCAAAGTTCTTAAAGCCATTTTGTCTTCTTGGAACCTATGAGATCCAACATCACACAAACATCACACATCTACCACAAAACCAACATTAAGTCAAAAGACTGTACTGCATGTCAGTGGGCTTATACTTTAATATTATACATATTTTGGAGACTGCATGCATGCATAATGACATGTAACAGTTCTAATTGGGATGGAAAATATTTACCATAAATAAGAATCCAACATATATTTACATATATTGTCTTTAAACCTAGCACTCCAGAACTTTAGGAGTCCACCTACTTTACAATACTAAACTGTAAATTAAATGAAAATGGGTTGCTTTACTATTTCGTTTTGCAAATTATTAATGGAAAACGTCCCAGTAAGGACTTTATACTGAGTTAAGGAAGATACAGAGTTGAAAGTTCAATTTTGAATTCATTGTTTTATGTATAATGTAAAGTATCATAATTGTGCCTGTGCCTCTGTATGACGTGTCTGGATTCGTTCACCAGGGGAATTAGTGATCTCACACTTTTTAGATAAAATATCGTCACCCCTTTAAAAAATTCTTCCTTGCTCTGCTGCTACAAATACTATAATTTCCATTTGTCTATAGGCTACTCATTACTAATATGTTTACGGTCATATTTTTGATCCCTTACGTCCTTCATTTAAGCCTTAATAAATAATAAAAGACTTATCCTCTCCTTGTGTTTATGTTGTTAATAATCGTCTCTCATAATAGTGGCAGGCAGTTAATTACGATTAGATTAGTTCATTAGCCATACAAAACGAGAGCTTATTTGATTTTCTCAATGATCTATGATATATTACTTTGGTAACTACATTTAGCTGTGTATTTTAATTTAAATTAAATGTAAATCTAATCAAAATGATTTACATTACAACAAAATCTTGGCAGTTGTTGATGGCTGTGATCTCAAGGCAATTACAATTAGGTCATTTAACAAGTGCTTATATCCAAAGCCACTTACTATTACATGCTGCAGATAGGGGTTAGGCATGTTACTCAAGGATGATTACAGGTGGGCCAACTCTGGGGACTTGAACCCATGACCTACTGGCTGGGAGCCCAACACCTGGACCACTAGACTATCCCCCCCCCCAAATTTGTCATGATCACTGTTGGGTTCAGGAGTAGAAAGTGGAAACCGATTAGAACAAGGCCGTAGCAATGGAGTCAACGTTAGGGAGGGGCTTGGGCTTGCTGTAGTGACCCCTAGGATAGCCATAGCACCCTTAAGAAATTTCTGTGGTTTATTTGGAATTTTTTACTTTATAAACGTCCACATGTGGAGTCAAAAGGAAAGCGCTAGCTAAGTTAATGTTAGCCCAGTGAGTTACGTCAAGATTATCCAGTGTCCTTTGATAGCTAGTCGTCTTTAAATGGAGGTAACTGACATGACTGTGTGTCTACAGTTTTTAATAACTTACACCCGTGTGTTTAGAATGTGGACTGTGACTGTACAAAAGACAAATAACCATCATATATGTTGTCAAAGGGTACAAATAACCCATCTGGTAATACTTATACTGAAATGTGTTAGCAGCAGAAAGACAGATTGCTGTACTGTAGATAACAATATAAATCCGTAGTTAGTCATTTAAGTGCCCAAAATATGTACATGGTGTTAGTACCAGATTTAACACGGCACGAAAGTGCAATCACGCGCTTGCGCCGAATGAATCAGGCTGGCGGCATGGATCGGGCACCTACGGGCCAGGGCCTTCAGAACTTGGAGTGAATATCCTCTGCTGTTGAAGCAAACGACGATTCTTTAACCAATCAGATGTGTGATTGGAGGCTATTTACTGAAGTGAAAGTAGCTAGCAAGGACTGCAGGAATCAGGAGGAATATTGTTTTGCAATTTGCCTATTTAGCAGATGCTTTTATTCATAGCAACTTACAATTAAATGGTGCTATTACATGGAGCAGATCGGGGTTAGGCATCTTGCTCAAGGATGCTTACAGGTAGGCCAACTCTAGGGCTTGAACCCATGACCTACTGGCTGGGAGTCCAACACCCAGACCACTAGACTATCCTGCCACCCACAAGATAGTAACTACACTTCCAATAAAAAAGAAACAACAATAATGATGAAATTAAAACGAATAAAACAAATCAATATTAACAATATTCAACAAACATTTGTTTTCAAATAGTGATCATCATTTGGTGAGTCTGATTTCATCATTTGTATGGTACTATTGAATAATGTTATTCAATTTGTGAAAGGACACAGTTACCTTAGGCTACATATTTTTGACTGCATACCAGTAATATATTAATATGTATAATAATATTAATAATATATAATGATGGTATTACGCTCGTATTATGCGGCTGAGGCACAAATTCGGACTCATTCATTCATATAACATTAGCATATTATCAGAATCTGAAGATGAAATGTGCACAAACCTGTATTGGTTGCTTGCTGTAGCATAGTTGTGTGAAATGTTATATTCAAAGATGTGGCTGGCTTGTAAACCTTACATCTATCTGTTGACACAGAATGGCATTACCGCAGAGCGGGTACTGCGTGTGTGCGCGCGTGTCTACGTGTGTCGGGGGTGTTCCATTAGAAATTAAACTGTGGCGACCAGCACACTAATGGGAAACCTTCAATTTCAGCGCACCCTCGTTGAAAAGTCAAGAAACCTCACATCACCTGCAAAAGAATATCTCAGGCTCTTCCCCTGGGGACAAAATTTAATTGTATGAAAACGAATTTACCAGTAGGCCTACTCCCATTACAGCTATAGCCTACAGCATTGCCAACTATGCGAATATGCAATAGACCTACATAAAAACTACTGTCTACATAAATTGCACATACAGTGCAACATAAATGATTGCCACTTTATTCAGGCTTCACGTGGGCTTTCTGACAAATAGAACGTAATAAAGACATTTAGTTAAGTTTAGCTGAATGCGCCCATGAGCCCCATTGCTGGTCGCTGGGTGAATGTGTGGCTAATTAACTTTCCAGGTATATTAGCTATGATAGCTAACGTTAGTGAGGATGGTTGATAGATTAGCGCTCGTTTTCACCAAAAACGTATGTTTCCCTCGACAGATACGCCACGCTCATATTACATTCCAGTTTTGATACTTTTGAAATAGAGTGACAGCTAGAGTGTAGCCTACAGTATTTGACATTGATTGTACCTAGTAAGTACCCACAGCAGTCGAGCAACGGCTTCTGCTGGGATACTGCAACACCAAACCACACGCAGAACTGCAGTAAGCCTACACGTAATACTAGAACCGGTAGTAGGCCTAATAATAATACCATTTAGTAAAATTTAGTTATATTTATTATTTCATTTGCTAATGATTATCTATTTCGGATGGGCATAGTACATTTTTTATTGATTTATATTTTTTGGACATTTTGAGCATACCTGAATATTGAAGGGGGGGGGGGGGTGTCCCCCAATAGGCCTATATATTATAATTACGGCTTTGGATTGGAGCTTTTAAGTCTCATTTAGGTCTAGTTTCCTTGAGCATTAGCATACTCTGAATATATATCTACTTTTCTGGTGCTGTAGAGTTAATTATTTACTAACGGAAATATCCCCAAATGTAGACATAATTGTGGGCTATTTTGATCTTAAAAAGAATACAGTCTAAATAATTATTATTATCTTAAAATGTAATAATAGGCTATCATTACTACTGCTAGTGCAGTAGTAATGATGATGATTATCATAATTGCAACAATAATTGTAGAAATAATAGTAATCATGTACTCACCTTAAATTAAAGGCTTTAAAATGTAATTCTTGTAATTCTTCTTTCTGTTCTGTCTTTCTTCCTTTTCTGTATATTCAGTAGGCTATTGAGTATATGTATATATTTTTTAATCACTGTTATAATATGCCACTGATATGGTCCAGTTTACATTACTTGGTGAACACTTGTTTTGAGATGCCATCTTCAGTGAAGACTTATATATGGTGCAATGACGCAGAGAAGCAAGGACCAGGAAGAGTGACCTGACAATCAGGTATCATTTACGACAGTCTTGAATATTTTAAAATCCTTTTAAAATCCTCTCCTTTGTCCTTTGCTTTAAGGTGTGTTTCGTGAACCAAATTCCATTTACTATTAGTCAGATTCTTGTTGTGTGTATGAGGAAGATATACCAACTGTAACATTGCAACATTTTATATATTGAACCAAGTCAAATATCCCAATAACAATAGTATAGTGGTCTAGGTGTTGCTCTCCCATCCAGAAGTCATGGGTTCAAGTCCCAGAGTTGGCCTACCTTTAATCATCCTTGAGCAAGATGCCTAACCCCTATCTGCTCAGTGGCTTTGGATAAAAGCATCTGCTAAAATGACTTAATTTAATATTTACTTTTGAGTTCTCTGACTACTAGATAAATTGCACTGTAATACTTTTTTTTAAATAATACAGAATTCATAATATTCTCAAACCAATTTACAGAAGTGAAGAGAAAGAAATACTCAAAATCTGAGAACATGGTTGGTCTGCTTTGTGTGAGTTTGTGTGGGCAGTCAAATTGTCTGGTTGTGTGTCTGGGACTTTGTTAGTTGAAGTAGGCAGGATAGGCTAGGGGTTATTGTGCTCGACAGGTGTCGAATTTTACAGTTCACAAACTTACAGCAACATGGAAGCCTTAATATTTGTCAACATGGTATGGTACTGGGGGTATTAAACTGCCCGTTGAAAAGACACTTTATTATCTCACTCTTGAAACATATTGATATGTTATCAACTTCTTTCAAGAGTGAGATAATGAAATGAGAGATAAAAAATTTGAAAAATATTTTTAGCTTGAGCATGTGAACAGCCATTTTTGGTCACACATAGATATGATGCGATACCGTAGCTATCACCTCTGATAATGTTTATACGTCTGGGAATGTAGTCAGGTGTAGCTAGAATGTTGTGACGTCCAAACTGTCAGGTGTGGCTGGCATCAATATCCTTAGATGTATTTGTGTGTATCATTTCTTTGTTGTTGGATACGTGTTTTCTTTTGGATGTCAAATGTCCTTGCCAGGTTTGATTAAGTTGGAGATAATGTGTGCATGTAAATGATGCTGATAAATAATGCACAAAGAACCATTTTAAAAATACTTTTTCTATAGGCCTAATAATCCAAAATGTATCTGACATCATTCTGCTAGATATTACACTATTTGGGATCACAAAGTATAGGTGACAATATTGTATAAAATCTATGTCATTTTACACCACACTTCCATATGGCATATCATGCTTTCTATAAATCTTTTCAATCTTTTCACCATTTCCTTCAAAACTCTTGTGGAACTGAACCCGGCCCACGTGATAATGCCTAATATGGGTTTTATTGCACTTCTAGTCGTAGAAATATTACAAGTAGGTCCAAAGCGACTTACGTGCTTCTATTTCATGGAGCAGATAGGGGTTGGGCATCTCTCTCAAGGATGCTTACTTCTTCTTTTCACCTGTCTCTGGAACATCTAAAAATGGTCAAAACTGGCCTTTCTTCATTCCATAAAGTTAAGTTACATTCCTTCAATCTGTTCAGTTCATCTGTGGAAGCCATGTGACAAGGTGAAATATTGCCCAACCGTCTAAACCAGCATAAAAACATTTGGGCGCACTGGTGCGAGTGACTTCTAGCCACATTTCCCCCTATTTAAAATCTGCGCAAGTGCGTTTTAAGTTGCGCGGTATGGTCTGATGTTGGTGAATGTGGGAATCACTCTGTACCACCGCCAGCTCCATTCAAGCCTGGCGTGTCTCCCACGGCGACCCGCGCTCGTTGTCTCCAATCCCCAAGTCCCGTGAACCACACCTCCAGACATCCCCCTCAACACACACACAGAGCTAAACCACACACACACACACACACACACACACACACACGAACACTTATCAACTAGCTTTGCCCCGAATCCGCCATGAAAATACAATAAGCTATAGCCTAGCAGTTAGCCGACGTGAAAAAAGTGTTTAAAGAAGAGAAATTACTGCAGACTTAGTTTTAGCTTTGGAATCTGGCTCAGTTTGTAATCATACCGTAGTCAGCATTGTTAGTACAGCATAATTTAAAAAGAACTCGGCAATACAAACTATATAAAATGATGTTCTTTCAAAGGAAAGGAGACTTGTTGAAGTTTTTGAGAGAACCCTCCGTGTATTTTATAGCCTACTATAGGCCCACACTAAGAGCAGCTATTTTATATTCGCCTATATATTTCTATTTCATTTTATTTTAAATTATATTTTTAAATACAATATTACAATGCCATTGACTATTTTCTGGGCACATCCATCTCCCTCAAAAGCCCGGGTGAGATCTACAATCCCAAAATGTTTTATGACACAAAATATAGTCCAATCACTGGTTGCAAAATAAATTAAGAATCTGACTTGATTCGACACAAATTGATTTGAAATCACAATTAGGTAATTTAGCAGATTCATTTATTCACAGTTATTTACAGTGAGTACAATTACAAGTAGTCTATTATACATTACAAGTATTTAGGTAGGTCGGCATGTTGAGCATCAAAATCTAAACCAACCTCCCAACACCCTTGCCCACATGTTTAACTTTGTGTATTCTGATCATCATAATTCCATAAATTCTACACATTTACAAATAACTTTACACTCACAGAATACACTAGAGTATGATAATATTACTATAAATAGGCAAATGTGGTCTACACTGCCATCTAGTGGCATAGATGCTTCAGTGCCAATGTTAACATCAGTTACTCAGCTCCCTCTATGGAGATTATAATAGTTCATTTCTGTTATCCTACTTATGAAGCCAGTTGAATATTTCTTGAGTATATATGGTGCATATGGTTGAAAACATATTATATACATAATAAATATTAATTTGTATGCTATCCAAGTCCTTTTATAGTTGCTTAATTACTTGGGTCACTCAAAGTTGGCCTCTAGGGTTAAAATTCTGTCCGTCATTACATGGCACACTGGATCTTTTGATTGAACACAAAGAAAGTATTCTTAAACCATCTAAAAAGTTAAACTGTAAATATAATTATAAAAATATAATTGTAAATATATGTAAATATATAAAATGTGTTTGTGTATATGTATACACACATACATACACACAAGTGAGCATGGGGACTAGCCTAAACTAAAAACTAATACTTGCTTGACCATAGTAATGACATGCCCACAAAGAAGAATGCAGTGAGGACATTGATTTTAGGGCTTATTCCACTGGAAATCGCTGAAATGAGAAGAACAATTTTTAAAAACACTTTATACACACTATAATTTTTCATCATTCATCAGGTAAAATTGTCTGAAAATGCTTACCACTGCCAGAAAGAATAATCGAGTTGGTGTCAATATTGAAGGCTTTGATTTGTTTTGCTGCATCTTTCAGAACATTTGTAATTTGGGTATTAGTTGGAACAGATGAGGAAAGGTATGAAAGATCCATAGTTTGGATGATTGACCCCTTGCTTGAAAAAATAAATCACAGAAATCACGTTAACCATCATACATATATAATAATTTGGCCACTGTTTTTTAAATGTATTTAATTCTAACTGAACAAAAAGAAATACCTGAACGATATCACTGTCAAGTTGCTAAAAGAGGTGAAAACTTTTGTGAAGAAAGGTTCGAGCTGCAAAAATAAATACATGAGGTATATTATTCAAGATTAATCTATTTCAATCTTTTCTAAACATAACTTTTAACTGCATCCCTCCATTTACAGATATTACACTTAGACATTTTGTTTTTTCATTGAAACATGAATTAACATGGTTAAATTTAGCCTGGGTCTGTTTACCAACACAGTGCTAGATGCTGTGCTAGTTTCGCAATGCCTGCAAAAAATACTAAAGGTTAGATCTAGCAGCTAGTGTTGTGTTGCTAAACTGGTACCCAGGCTAGTTTAAAATCACAGGAAAAAACTTACTTCTGTTTTTAACAATTGGGCTCGAGTTTTAAATGCTTGAGATGATGGGCTCAGCAGGTCATTTGTAAACATCTCTCCAGTAGATCTGAACGTCAGCCTCACACGAGTAATAGTGACAGTTGTTGTGGGGGTTGTAGTTGTTGGGACTGTAGTTTTAGTTGTAGTGGCAGTAGTTGTAGTTGTAAAAGCTGTAATTGTAGGGTCTGTTGCCAGGGCTGTAGTTGTAAGAGCTAGAGTTGTAGGGACAGTAGTGATAGATGTGGAGGCTGTAGTTGTAGGGGCAGTAGTTGTGGAGGCTGTAGTTGTAGGGGCTGTTGCAGGGGCTGTAGTTGTAAGAGCTAGAGTTGTAGGGACAGTGGTTATAGATGTGAAAGCTGTAGTTGTAGAGGCTGTAGTTATACGGGCTGTAGTTGTAGTTGTAAGAGCTAGAGTTGTAGGGGCAGTGGTTGTAGGGGATGTAGTTGTGGAGGCTGTAGTTGTAGGGTCTGTAGTTGTAGTTGTAGGATCTGTAGTTGTAGTCGTGGGGGCTGCAGTCGTAGTTGTGGGGGTTGTAGTTATAGGGACAGTTATACCTATGTATGGATACAGTGAACCAGAATTTAATAAAATCAGAAACTCTTCCTAAAACATTTCAGCAAATTAGATAAAATCGTATTTAGCTCTGTCATAGAGAATGTCACAGTTAAGAACTGTTGCTGTTGGTTTTTCTGTAATGGTAGTACTATCATGATAGCAGTGTTTAGGTATTTCTATGCATCTGGTAACCAATAAGTTACCAGATGTTACAATAATAAGCTACATATGTTAATGTTTTCTTACGGGTGACAGTGATAGAAGAGGGATCAATGGTGAGGTTGGTGGTAATATTGGGGTTCGTTGCTGCTTCAACCAGAGTCTGTGTTACTGCAGTAGCGTTTGGCAGTTGTTGGGGTGGTGCAGTTTCATTAAACAGAAGCTCGACATCTGCTTGAGTTCCATTAATTTCCATTCGTGTTTTTGCTGTAGCAGGCCTAATCATGAAGATCAAAAGATCATGGTCACAATAATTTTGAGTGCTAATTTTATATACATTAAATTAATGTCATTTAGAAATAAGCTTGTTGACCCTTATAAGCCACAATAACTAAAAAGATGTGTAAATCTGAGAGAAGTGACCTATCGGTTGATAAAAGGATAAATACATTTTGAACCTGGATCTCATGCAACCACATGTCCTGCCCCCACATCCGGGCTAGCCCACGTAATATTAGCAGTTTAGTTTTTTCCAGTTTCAAAAAAAAAGATGAGACATTATATTGGGTTATTCTATTCATATTCTAGACTAATTTTCTCTTTATTTTTCTTTTTATTTTTTGTTTTTGTTTAAGAAATACTATGCAAGTAACATTTAAGTTGTGACATCCTTAAATGTATTTATCATCGGTGTGAACTGCATGACATGCTGTTCCTGTGTTCCTGTGCTATATTCTCTGGAATTTGTGTTTTTGGACTGAATTGTCTAGATCTTTTTCAAATTTACAGATTGTTTGTTTTGGGTGATTTTATGAAGGCTTTGGTGTGGCCTGTACACCAAGTCAATCTGAATGCTTTTGATTATATTTGGTTTAAATACAATTAAAAATATTAATATAAAAATCGCTGCAATTATTAATAACTATAAACAAATCTTTATTTTACCTAAATGCCAGAACCAAAGTGCGGATGAAAAGAAACCCAAATCGTGCACGGTAGATTTGATCAAACTGTAAAAAAAAAAGACAAAATGTATTAGGGCTGTAAAATATTTCATGATATTTCTGACTATTTGATTGGACAATTTACATTAAAATTACTTGTAAACGCATATTAAAATTAAAATGTAATACTCACCACTGACTCTATAGTAGCTGCAAGTAATTTAAATTCTTTTGAACTGGCGTTATTGTAAGCCAGAATAAATGGATTTCCTAAATTAGTCGTCAGTAATGCAGTTGGAGGAGGAGGTATAGCTGTAGTAGTAGATCCAGTTGTTGCAGATGTGGTTGATCCAGTTGTCGTTGGGCCTTTAGTGATTTTTGAGCCTTCAGTTGTGGTTGAACCTTCTGAGATATTTGAGCCTACAGTGGTGGTTGAGCCTTTAGTTGATGTTGAGCCTACAGTGGTTGTTGAGGGTTTAGTTGTTGTTGAAGCTTCAGTGGTTGTTAAGCCTACAGTTGTAGTTGTGGCTTCAGTGGTGGTTGAGGCTTCGGTTGTGGTTATTGAGAACTCAGTGGTTGTTAAGCCTACAGTGGTTGTTGAGCCTACAGTTGTTAAGGGTTCAGTGGTGGTTGTGGCTTCAATAGTGGTTGAGGCATCAGTTGTGATACTTAAAGCTTCAGTTGTGGTTGTTGAAACCTCAGTGGTTGTTAAGTCTACAGTGGATTTTGAAGCTTCAGTTGTGGTTGAACCTACAGTGGTTGTTGAAGCTTTAGTTGTTAAGGTTTCAGGGGTGATTAAGGGTTCAGTTGTTGTTGAAGCTTCAATTGTTTTTAAGGCTTCAGTGGTGATTGAGGCTTCGGTTGTGGTTTTTGATTCCTCAGGGGTTGTAAAGCCTTCAGTGGTTGTTGAAGCTTTGGTGATTGTAAAGCCTACAGTTGTAGTTGTGGCTTCAGTGGTGGCTGTTGAAGCCTCAAGAGTTGTTAAGCCTATAGTGGTGCTTGAGGCTTGAGTAGTAGTTGAGGCGTCAGTGGTGGTTTTTAAACCTACAGTAGTTGTTGAGAACTCAGTGGTTGTTAGGCCTACAGTGGTTGTTGAGGGTTCAGTAGTGGTTGAGGCATCAGTTGTGGTTGTTGAAGCCTGAGGTGTTGTTAAGCCTACAGTTGTAGTTGTAGCTTCAGTTGTGGTTGTTAAGCCTACAGTGGTTGTTGAGCCTACAATTGTGGTTGATGAGGCCTCAGTGGTTGTTAAGCCTACAGTTGTTGTTAAGGGTTCAGTGGTGGTCGAGGCTTCAATAGTAGTTGAGGCGTCAGTTGTGGTATTTGAAGCTTCTGTTGTGGTTGTTAAGTATATAGTGGTTTTTAAGGCTTCAGTTGTGGTTGAACCTGCAGTGGTCGTTGAAGCTTCAGTTGTGGTTGTTAAACCTACAGTAGTGGTTGAGCCTACAGTGGTGGTTAAGGGTTCAGTAGTGGTTGATGCTGCGGTTGTGGTTGTTGAAGACTCAGGGGTTATTAAGTCTACAGTTGTAGTTGAGCCCTCAGTGGTTGTTAAGCCTATAGGGGTTGCTGAGGGTTCAGTGGTGGTTGAGGCTTCAGTTATGGTTGTTAAAGCCTCAGGGGTTGTTAAGCCTTCCGTGGTTGTTAAGCCTACAATTGTGGTTGTTAACCCTACAGTGGTTGTTGAGCCTACAGTGGTTGTTAAGCCTACAGTTGTTAAGGGTTCAGTGGTGGTTGTGGCTTCAATAGTGGTTGAGGCATCAGGTGTGGTATTTGAAGCTTCAGTTGTGGTTGTTGAAACCTCAGTGGTTGTTAAGTCTACAGTGGTTGTTAAGGCTTCAGTTGTGGTTGAACCTACAGTGGTTGTTGAAGCTTCAGTTGTTGTTGGGGCATCTGTGGTTGTTGAGCCTACAGTGGTGGTTAAGCCTAAAGTGGTGGTTAAGCCTAAAGTGGTGCTTGAGGCTGATGCCTCAGTGGTGGTTGTTAGACCTACAGTAGTGGTTGAGGGTTCAGTTGTTGTTGAAGCTTCAATTGTTGTTAAGGCTTCCGTTGTGGTTTTTGATTCCTCAGGGGTTGTTAAGCCTTCCGTGGTTGTTGAGGCTTCAGTGGTTGTTGAAGCTTCGGTGGTTGTTAAGCCTAAAGTTGTAGTTTTGGCTTCAGTGGTGGCTGTTGAAGCCTCAAGAGTTGTTAAGCCTATACTGGTGCTTGAGGCTTTAGTAGTAGTTGAGGCGTCAGTGGTGGTTTTTAAACCTACAGTGGTTGTTGAGAACTCAGTAGTTGTTAAGCCTACAGTGGTTGATGAGGCCTCAGTGGTTGTTAAGCCTACAGTGGTTGTTGAAGCATCAGTGGTTGTTAATCCTACAGTTGTTGTTAAGGGTTCAGTGGTGGTTGAGGCTTCAATAGTAGTTGAGGCGTCAGTTGTGGTATTTGAAGCTTCAGTTGTGGTTGTTAAGTCTACAGTGGTTGTTAAGGCTTCAGTTGTGGTTGAACCTGCAGTTGTTGTTGAAGCTTCAGTTGTGGTTAAACCTACAGTGGTTGTTGAAGCTTCAGTTGTTGTTGGGGCTTCAGTGGTTGTTGAAGCTTCGGTGGTTGTTAAGCCTAGAGTTGTAGTTGTGGCTTCAATGGTGACTGTTGAAGCCTCAAGAGTTGTTAAGCCTATAGTGGTGCTTGAGGCTTCAGTAGTAGTTGAGGCCTCAGTGGTGGTTGTTAAGCCTAAAGTAGTGGTTGAGGGTTCAGTTGTTGTTGAGGCATTAGTGGTTGTTAAGCCTACAGTGGTTGTTAAGGGTTCAGTTGTTGTTGAAGCTTCAGTTGTTAAGGCTTTAGTGGTAGTTGAGGTTTCGGTTGTGGTTGTTGATTCCTCAGGGGTTGTTAAGCCTTCCGTGGTTGTTGAGGCTTGAGTTGTTGTTGAAGCTTCAATGTTTGTTAAGCCTACAGTTGTAGTTGTGGCTTCAGTGGTTGCTGTTGAAGCCTCAAGGGTTGTAAAGCCTATAGTGGTGCTTGAGGCTTCAGTAGTAGTTGAGGCGTCTGTGGTGGTTGAGAACTCAGTGGTTGTTAAGCCTACAGGGGTTGTTGAGGGTTCAGTATTGGTTGAGGCTTCGGTGGTTGTTGTTGAAGCCTCAGGGGTTGTTAAGCCTACAAGTGTAGTTGTAGCTTCAGTTGTGGTTTTTAGGCCTACAGTAGTTGTTGAGCCTACAATTGTGGTTGTTGAAGCCTCAGGGGTTGTTAAGTCTACAGTTGTTTTTAAGGCTTCAGTGGTGGTTAAGGATTCAATAGTTGTTGAGGCATCAGTTGTGGTATTTGAAGCTTCAGTTGTTGGGGAATCCTCAGTGGTTGTTAAGGGTTCAGTTGTTGTTGAACCTACAGTGGTTGTTGAAGCTTCAGTTCTTGTTGAAGCTTCAGTTGTTGTTAAGGCTTCAGTGGTGATTATGGCTTCATTTGTGTTTGTTGACTCCTCAGGGTTTGTTAAGCCTATAGTGGTGCTTAAGGCTTCAGTAGTGGTTGACGCTTCAGTGGTGGTTGTTAGACCTACAGTAGTGGTTAAGGTTTCAGTGGTAGTTGAGGCTTCATTTGTGATTGTTAAGCCTACAGTGGTTGTTGAGTGTTCAGTTGTTGTTGAAGCCTCAGGGGTTGTTAAGCCTACGGTCGTAGTTGTAGCTTCAGTTGTTGTTGTTAAGCCTACATTGGTTGTTGAGAGTTCAGTTGTTGTTGAAGGTTCAGTTGTTGTTAAGGCTTCAGTTGTGGTTGAGGCTTCAATAGTAGTTGAGGCGTCAGTTGTGATATTTGAAGCTTCAGTTGTGGTTGTTGAAACCTCAGTGGTTGTTAATGGTTCAGTTGTGGTTGAACCTACGGTGCTGGTTGAAGTTTCAGTTGTTGTTTGAGTATCAGTACTTGTTCCGACTACAGTAGTGGTTGTGGCTTCAGAGGTGGTTGTGGCTTCAGTGGTGGTTGTGGCTTCAGTGGTTGTTGAAGCTTCAGTTGTTGTTAAGGCTTCAGTGGTGATTAAGGCTTTAGTTGTGGTTGTTGATTCATCAGGGGTTGTTAAGCCTATAGTGGTGCTTGAGGCTTCAGTGGTTGTTAAGTCTACAGTTGTAATTTTTACTTCAGTTGTGGTTGTTGAAGCCTCAGGGGTGGTTAAGCCTACAGTGGTTGTTGAAGCTTCAGTGGTTGATGGGGCATCAGTAGTGGTTGAGCCTACATTGGGGGTTGTGGCTTCAGTGGTTGTTGAAACTTCAGTTGTTATTAAGGGTTCAGTGGTGGTTAATATTTCAGTGGTTGTTAATTCCTCAGGGGTTGTTAAGCCTTCCATGGTTGTTGAGGCGTCAGTGGTTGTTAAGCCTACAGTTGTAGTTGTGGCTTCAGTGGTGGTTGTTGATTCCTCAGGTGTTGTTAAGCCTATAGTGGTGCTTGAGGTTTCAGTAGTGGTTGAGGCTTCAGTGGTGGTTGTTACACCTACAGTAGTGGTAAAGGGTTCAGTGGTTGTTGAGGCCTCAGTGGTTGTTAAGCCTACAGTGGTTGTTGAGGGTTCAGTAGTGTTTGAGTCTTCGGTTGTGGTTGTTGAAGCCTCAGGTGTTGTTAAGCCTACAGTTGTAGTTGTAGCTTCAGTTGTGGTTGTTACGTCTACAGTGGTTGTTGAGCCTATAGTGGTGCTTGAGGCTTCAGTAGTTGTTAAGGCTTCTGTTGTGGTTGTTGACACAGTGGTTGTTACGGGTTCAGTTGTTGTTGAGGCCTCAGTAGTTGTTGATCCTACAGTTATTGTTAAAGGTTCAGTGGTGGTTGAGGCTTCAGTTGTAGTGGCTTCAGTGGTGGTTGTTGAAGCCTCAGGGGTTGTTAAACCTACAGTGATGCTTGAGGCTTCAGTGGTGGTTGTTAAACCTAAAGTGGTTGTTGAATCTTCAGTGGTTGTTGAGGCCTGAGTAGTTGTTGATTCTACAGTTGTTAAGATTTCCATTGATGTCACTGTCACTGTCACTGTCACTATTTGCATGGGGTAGATAGAAAATCATGAATAAAAGTAGATTGTCGCTCCTTTAGGAAATAGTTTAATTTACTATCGAATGTACCAACCCATTACGATGAGCAAAGTTTTCGAATCCATCTTGTCTTCTTGTCTTCTTGGAACCTTTGCGATAACACATCATAGTGATCACAAAACCAACATTAACAACATTAAGACTCTACAGCTTGTTAAAGAACATCAGCAACAGACTGCATGCCTGTATAATGATATGCAGAGTCATATTTGGGCTAGACAGTAGATTAATTGTCAATGATCTGCAGTTATTAACTACACAGCATCAAAAGGCCCCGATTACTTGGTTTTAATTACGCGTTAGTGTACACAAGGTGGGGGGTGAAATACAGGCCTAAATGTAGAATATAATAGTTTTCTCAACTGAAAGTCATGATATTAACCCAATTGGCTCCCACAAAGGCCTCTACTATAAAATGGTCACTAGATGGCGTGGCATCTACTGACTTTACTGCAATCAGTTCAATGTTCGAGTTAATTCAGGATTAGAGGCTTTAGGCTATGCACATCCAAGAAATTGTTTATTCAAACAGAAAAATGTCTACTTGTGTTATGTTAAGCAGAGAAAACATTTACTAAATAACGGCAACGCTTCAAGGTTACAGGTTGTAGTTTGTAAACTGCTCTAACTGAGCCCTTTAGTAAAATGGTAAATTTAATTCAAAGAAGACATTACCTTAAGCCTATTTACATAGATTCCGGTTCTGTTTTCTATAAATAAAACAGAACCGGCCCTGTCAATCCGCTGGAAGTCACTTATTAAAACCCGTCTGGTACAAGTCTGGTGAGTATGTCACAATTAAGTAACAGACAGTCGCCTAGGCCTATAGGCTACTTGTATCCATTAACCTTTAGAGTTTGACAGCTATTTTCACCCCTATACAAAATAGAAGTAGATTAAAAAACATATTTTTCATGGGACAGGATAGTCTGGTGGTCTTGGCGTTGGACTCCCACCCAGAAAGTTGTAGGTTCAAGCCCCAGAGTTGGCCTACCTGTAAGCATCATTGAGCAAGAAGCCTAACCTAACTAGGCTACAAGAAGTGGTAGGCACAGGTAGGGGGAGCACACACAGTTCTCAACAGACCAGAGATAGTCAGACCAGAGAATACATGTAACAACTGGAAATCAACCGGTATGTACTATTTTCTACTGAAATAAACCCATAACCTCAACTACAATAATCTTGTGTCTGCGTACAACTTCACTACCTACCTACCTGTGTATGATGGCAAAGATATTGGAAAGAAAATGCTAAAGCAAAGGAAATAATTGCCATTACAAACACCATGCTAAAATCCTTGTATATGCAAACTACTTGGCAATAAATCTGCTTTTGATTTACATATTTCATATTTGTCTTCTGTTACTAGAATGCAAACATATATATATATATATAGTTCATATGTTTTCTAGCTAAAAAACTCCATGAAGCATGTCATACAATTTTATAAACCATGAATTAACTGACATTGAAGTGATAGCGATTGGAGTAAAGGCACTTGGAATATAGAGCATGGTACGCCATCTAGTGGCCATGTCATAGTAGAGGCATTTGTGGAGTTCATACGGTTCATACATAGACTGTATAAATAATACATAGCATGACTTTCAGTTGAGAAAACGAAATCAATAAAGCTATTATATTATATATTATATTAGGCCTATGTGTAAGTATTATGTATTAATTTAGGCTACAGTAGTGAAATGCTCATAAATTCAGTAGTAAACTAATGTGGTCTTGGTTGGAATTGATTGGGTGAATGAAGTTAAAAACGACTGGCTATTCAAATGACCAGGAGGACCTAATTTTACGTTTTTTACGGCGTTTTACAGACCATAACCCTGTATTTTACAACGTTCTGATAGTATTACACGCTCAGTTTGTGGCGAATTGTAACCCTTTTGGCGTTCCATAGGAACAAACGGACAAACTGCCCCTGATCAATAGGCTCACATAACCAGAAAGTTAAAAGTTACAACAGTTCAGATCTAAAATGCACAATAGGCTGTATCCAGGTTTCTTATTCTCTCAAATTCTCATGATAAATAATTGGAATAAGAGCTTTTAAGTTAAAGACACAAAACTATTTCCACACAAACCTTGCAGTGAGAGTAAATTAATATATAAAAGCAATGAGAGTAACTTAATAAATAAAAGAAACATCCCTAAATGTGAATGTAATTGTATTTTTAAAAGTTTGGAGGATCGCCCATCTGACTAAATCAAAATAAATAAATAAAATAATAAATTACAAAATCAAAAGTATTTTGTAGGAATTCTGACTATTTATATACCATCATTGTTGCATTAATTTAATACATACATTTATGATATTATTATTATATATTATAGTAATAGTAGTATCTTTAACATGAATTAAATTGAATAATAATGATGATAATGACGATGATACTAATAATGAACTCACCTTAAATTGTTCTCTTTAAAATCTATTTGTAATAGCCTATATATTATATATATATTATATAGATTTCCTCTCTTTTAGAGTAATATTATTAATGTTATTACTTGCTATTTTACATTCCTTGGTGGACCCTTCTTAAAAGAGATTGTAAGATGTAAGATTAGGCTACACCTTAATAAGTAGGCTACAGACTTATATACAGTAAGGTGCAGTGACGTGAGAGATTTTTGTGGGGGGGGTTTCTCCAAAGAATACAATACTTTTAAAGACAATAAAGATAGTTATTAGTCATCACATACCAGTTTTTTAGTGCAGTCACGTGATCCATGCATTCCAATCACCATTAGTCAGATAGAATTTGTGAAATTTGTCAATTGCAAATTGAAGTTGGACCAAATGTGACATTACACTAATTGTAGGGGAACCAAGTCAAATATTCTTCCCAGTAATTATCCGTGATAAAATGTATGGTATCTTATCTAAAGTACCATCGTCCCATTTGATGCTTGTATCACAATTTCCCTGAAAAAAATGTTTTGTCTGTCCTAACTTCAAATTAATGCACATCAACATGTCATTCATGTTTTGTGTCATCTAATGGAATGATTTATTTTGTCCACATTGTCCATGGTAGGTATTTGAAATAAGGGGACTGACATCTACCGAATCCACTGCACAATCAGACTTATATATAGAGAAGTGCTTTGGATCCTTGTTGGATTTTTTCAATTGAAGTCATTTGATTACACAATAGGCATTCTATGAGTGCTGACATTTCACCATAACTGCACTCTCTGATATGATCACTCGGATTTCTTGCTGTATGAGTTACAGTATGTAGGTTATGTAATAATTGTCCTCAAAGTTTTCTCAGAAGACAAGTGAGTCCGAATAGAAAATGGTTGTATAAATTACATTAGTATAGTTATCATTTTTTAATGGCACACTGAACTTCTTATCTTGGATTTTTTTAGTGGCCCATCAGACAGAATTGATTAATACTGTCTAAAGTACCATCGTGCCATTTGATGCTTGTATCACAATTTCCCTGAAATTTTTTTTTGTCTGTCCTAACTTCAAATGAATGCACATCAACATGTCATTCATGTTTTGTGTCATCTAATGGAATGATTTATTTAACCATTGACAAGTGAAGCTATGTTACTGAATAACATTGTCCATGGTAGGTAATTGAAATAAGGAGACTGACATCTACCGAATCCACTGCACAATCAGACTTTTATATAGAGAAGTGCTTTGGATCCTTGTTGGATTATTTCAATTGAAGTCATTTGATTACACAATAGGCATTCTGAGTGCTGATATTTCACCATAACTGCACTCTCTGATATGATCACTCGGATTTCTTGCTGTATGAGTTACAGTATGTAAAACTTTTCCTCAAAGTTTTCTCAGAAAACAAGTGAGTCAGAATAGAAAATTGTTGTATGAATTACATTAGTATAGTTATCATTTTTTAATGGCACACTGAACTTTTTCAAACCTTTTTGCAACATGTTTGAAGGACGTGCTTGTTGATGTTTCACTGTTCCAAAAATACCTAAATAAATACCTAAACCCATTATTAACTATTAAAATCATTCTTTTCTGCTCAATTGTTAATAATAATAATAAATAAATATAAATACAAATACTTCTATTTCCTGATAACATTCTACTTCCTTAAGTGTCAACATTTATTCATTGAATGTCAAATCTGATCCAGCATTCTTTTATTAAGTGCCACGCTACTGCACCTATAAATACCTAAAATAACTATGCCTCAAAATATTCCCTGAGAATAATAAGAACCATTGACAGAGAGAATATATTCATACACACTGACTGATAGCCCTGAATTTGCCATACATTTTTCAGTAGTATCCTCTAATAGGATACATAGGCCCTACTCTATTTTTCTATTTAAAATATCAGTAATAATAGTAAGTAATATAATATATTTTTTAAAGTGCACCTGAGCAGAAGTATGAAGCAACTCAAGGAATATGAGAATAGCAAGTCATGGAAAAATATAACCATCACTCCTTCCATTACGAATGAACGATAATAACAGCTTACAACAAACTGATAAGGAAGAAGTGTTTGGGCACTGAAGACGTCCTGTTTGGGAAGTTTAGCAAGTAGAATTTCCCCCCAGTCTCTCATTCTTCAGGACTTTTATACAGGGATTTTTTTGCCTTTCTTTGCACTTCATAATGCACCACACATTTTCAGTCCATTACAAGTCAGGACTGCAGGCAGGCCAATCTAGCAGCCGCTCTCACAGTCAGCACTTCCACGGATAATGTGATTTTGCATTGTCCTACTGGAAAAGGCAGAAATGTCCCTGAAAAAGATAAGCAGGTTGTTTAGATTTAGATAGTCCGTTTCCTCTCGGTGCCTTGAACATGAACCACAAAACACATCACTTCTAAAGCATTTCCCCTGCATTTTCCAACGGAACAGCCCAAAAACACATTCTGGATTACAAGTGCATGACTGGCAGAAAGTGTTGGCCTGATTGGCCTGTCTGCAGTCCTGACCTGCTGATAGAGAAAGTGTGGTGCATTATGAAGCACAAACATACAATTGTGCACTTGAAGACTTGAATATTGGAAGAACGGGGGGCAATTCTACTTCACAAACAGGTGTCTTCAGTGCCCAAACATTTAAGTGTAACTAAAGGAATTATGATGTTACAGTACAGTGGTTAACAACTTGTTGGAGCGTGTTGCAGTTATCAGATTTGAAAAAACAATTAAATAAAATGGTAAAACATGTTGCTGTAGAGTTTCCATTATAGTAGATTGTGAATAGAATGTACAAATCACTCCTTTTTGTTATTAAATTTTTTTTCAATACTGTCCCAACTTTTTTGAGATGTAACATTGCTGGTTGAGAAGCCTGATGGCCTGGGGATTAAAACTCTTTGTAAGGCTGGTAGTCCACGCCCGGATGCTCTGGTAACATCTACCAGACAGCGAGAACAGTCCATAATCTGGGTGGGTGCAGTCTTTTGTGATTTTCCTATCTTTCCCAAGGCATCATGTAGATGCCTTGCATATAAGGGAGGTGGCAGCCAGGTACTGCCAGGTATTGAATTAAGTATCTAAAAATAAAAAGATATTTGTTCTAAATATCCAAAAATTATTTTTAAATTTTCAAAATGTAATAATCACAATAGTAATACTAATGCAGGACAATAAGTAGCTACTAAATGTCTCACTCTATCAACTGTCTCTCATTTTATTCGTTTCCCTTGTTAATTAAAAACCTGACCACTGAATTTGAACTTCATTCCATGAAGTTCAATCAATGTAGTTAACCTGTGACTGTAGTTAACTATTGCCTAACAGTTAGTTGTGCAATATTTTTATGAGAAACAAACACTGATATGATCTGACTCTAAAAATAGCAGCAGGATACAAAATACTTTTTGTAATTAATCAAGGTTCCTGGCATGGGAAGGACAAAAGAATGTAGCCATTATGCAAAACTTTTCATGCTGAACTCCTAGTGATGGTGCTTTAATTAGTTATAAAATAGTGTTCCCCCAGAGCAATCTGAAAAGGGAAATAAGTAATTATTTATTAAAATTTAGATAAAGCAAAAAATATAGGCTAATAAAAAAAAATTAAAAATTAAAAAAAATTCTTAAACAAAATAGACAACAAAGGCATGGCTGTGAAACTGGCACAATTGGCATGCACAGGCCCGTGCACGCTCCGTGCCTCCAGTCTTGGCTGCGCACCTGCCGGGGATTGGCCCCACACAGGTACACCTTTGTAGGTTACTTACTGTCACTATTTAGTTTCCTCAACAGCACCATTTTTTGCGTTTTCTTGCCTCACAACCTGGAATTAACATGGATTGTTTAAGGATTTGCATCATTTAATTTACAGAACATGCCCACAACTTTGAAGATTTTTTAAATTTTTTATTGTGAAGCAAACAACAAATAGGACAAAATAACAGAAAAAGTAAATGTGCATAACTATTCACCCCCCTAAAGTCAATACTTTGTAGAGCCACCTTTTGCGGCAATCACAGTTCCAAGTCGCTTTGAATAAGTCTCTATGAGCTTGCCACTGGAATTTTTCCCCATTCCTCCTTGCAAAACTGCTCCAGCTACTTCAAGTTGGATGGTTTTGCGTTTGTGAACAGCAATCTTTAAGTCTGACCACATATTTTCTATTGGATTGAGGTCTGGGTTTTGACTAGGCCATTCAAACACATTTACATATTTCCCCTTAAACCACTCCAGTGTTGCTTTAGCAGTGTGTTTTGGGTCATTGTCCTGCTGGAAGGTGAACCTCCGTCCTAGCCTCAAATCACGCACAGAGTGGTACAGGTTTTGCTCAAGAATATCCCTGTATTTAGCACCATCCATCTTTCCCTGAACTCCAGTTTCCCAGTCCAGGCTGCTGAAAAACATCCCCACAGCATAATGCTGCCACCACGTTTCACTGTGGTGACCCATATTCCACCATGTTTCACTGTGATTGTGTTCTTTGGGTGATGTGATGTGTTGGGTTTGCGCCAGACATAGCGTTTTCTTTTATGGCCGAAAAGTTCAATTTTAGTCTCAGACCAGAGCACCTTCCTCCATACATTTTGGGAGTCTCCCACATACCTTTTTGCAAACTCAAAACGTGCCATTTTGTTTTTTTGCTGAAAGTAATGACTTTCTTCTGGCCACTCTGCCATAAAGCCCAACTCTATAGAGCGTACAGCTTATTGTCGTCCTGTGTACAGATAGTCTAGTCTCTGCTGTGGAACTCTGCAGCTCCTCTACCTTACCTTAGGTCTCTGTGCTGCCTCTCTGATTAATGCCCTCCTTGCCCGTTCCGTGGGGTTTGGTGGGCGGGCATCTCTTGGCAGGTTTGCTGTTGTGCCATGTCCTTTCCATTTGGTTATGATAGATTCGATGGTGCTCCCGGGGATCATCAAAGATTTGTATGTTTTTTTATACCCTAACCCTGACTTGTACTTCTCCACAACATTGTCCCTTACTTGTGTGTTTGGTTAGTGGTGCCTCTTGCGTAGGGGTTGCAGCCTCTGGGGCCTTTCAAAAAAGGTGTGTATATGTACTGACAGATCATGTGACAACTTGGCCGGGTGAGAAAACACAACATTTCTAAGGAGGTGTCTCTTTTAGTGTTTTTAATGTTTACTGTTTGAGAACCCCGCTCCATATGTCACATGAGAGCTACAATGTCATGTTAAAATGAACTAACTAAAATAGTAGAAAATTGTTTTTACTGCCTGAGATTCGAAAATCCGGGTCACAAAAAGCACCCTAACTTCCCATCACTAGTGGATTGCCCCACTAGTTTGACTGTCACCATCACAGCGTCTATTAGCACTCAACAAGCTTAGGGGGGAGACAGCAGTACCTCCCGCCTAAGGAGCGACTCCAGTAAGCAGATGAGAAAGGTCTGTTCTGCATTCAGAGGCAGACTCTATCACCAGCCAAGGTGGGGAGGGACTAAACGGTGTCAAGTGTAGGACAACAACCTAAGTTTTCCTATCCATGAGACGGAGAGTATGCGTGCCATATATATGAGATGGAGTGCATCTGTGCCATATGTAATGCAATCAGACAATAGGGCGTGCACGCATAACTTGGGCAAGCACGACATCGTCTGTGGATAAGGTATTTGCCCTGTCAATAAGGGTAGCATGCCATGGTGGGTGGATGAGGTATTTGCCCTGACCATCAGTGAAGGTGCAGTGAGCTAATTAGTAGGTGTCAGGATCGTGAATGGTGGTGACCCAAATGCAGAAAAGAGATCGGGAGGCAGGCAGTGGTGTTCAGGGGTTTTAATACAAACTCACCCACAACAGGGAAAACAGAAAACAGTCTAAACTACAAGGCAAGGCAAGGCAAGGGAAGGGACAACGACAAACCTGACTGTGACAACAGTAACAGAAGAACCACCACTGAGACAAGGGAGGACAGAGACTAAATACACTAGGGAGAACGAGACACAGGTGAGGGCGGTGAAGGAACAACGA
>JAOEHI010034986.1:0-23451 GCA_025447815.1 Percopsis transmontana | reverse complement strand
TCTCTCTCTCTCTCTCTCTCTCTCTCTCTCTCTCTCTCTCTCTCTCTCTCTCTCTCTCTCTCTCTCTCTCTTCCCCCGTTCTCACCCACTACGAGCGCCATCTGCCGTGTTAGAAAGAGCAGCTTGCCTGCTCTGCTGCCTCCATTTCCCCAGAGCCCCACGGAAAGAGCCGAGCCAAGCAAACACAAGCTAGCTACCGGCAAACAGAACATGGAAATCTTCATTCGTGCTTAACGAAAGCCAACCTCCAGGCCCAAAATGTCTGCAGAGCAACTGTATTTCACTACCAAAATGCTTTGAATTGCATTTTTCACCAAATACTCACAATGTATGGAGTTTGAAACGTAGCACAGGACCGGTGTGTAATCGGTCACCCAGGCTGTTTAGTGGATCGCCGGCTTTTACCAACCCTTGACCGAGGAACTGTCTGACAGTATGGCAAAAGAAAAAGGGCAGAAAAGACAGATATTGACGGTTCCTATACTATAAAAATAATCAAAAACCTTTCAGTGGAACATGTAACAAGACAAGGTGATTCATCACTTCTTTATAAAATCTTCCCAAAGAGTGTTCAACTGTAAATGCCAAAAATCCCTGGACCATTATTCAATACCTTTATCTTACTGCTAACAACATCCTGCTGGTTATTAATATGTGAGCAGTAATTGCACTAATACCTCTGCCCAGCAGTTCCCAAAGCTGCGTTGGTAATTATGGTTTTCTCAACAACTTTGAGTTGTAGAGATTATCAAAGATGTTAAAATAGACACCGTAAAACAATCACCTCTCAATTTAAACAGAATTGCTTTTTTTAAAACAAATTTTCCACATTTCTCAAGTTGTGTGATCTTTTCCAAAGAGAGAGCCAGACGGCCTGGCTGTTCCAACGATTCTGATCACAGTGACACGATTTTATGCCGAATACTGTTGATACTGCTTTCTTTCTGTTCTTTATCTCAAAGCTCCTTCTGTAGCAAACTCTCTCGCTTAGTCATTTACATTACTTGACTGTTAATTTGACTCTTTCATGAAACCTCTCTTTCTCTCTCTCTCTCACAAACACACACACGCACACACACACACACGCCGTAGTCATCCATCTATCTACCCAGCCATATATCAATCTAGTTTTTGATTAGGGATACTACCTTGTTCAGTCAACACAGACTGAACACGGATGCCATATATGCTATTTGGGACCTAATAGTTTCGTTAGGTTGATTGAAGACGAGGACAAAAGTGAGAAACAAGATTCAAAAGTCAATACTTAATAATAAGACCTGCAGAAATCATTATGAAGATAAGCGCAAAAATTACAATGCACCCACAGGACAATATCACAAGGATACAAGGAGTCATTCCAGCCCTGTTCGTGATACAATAAAATAAAGCTTATGAGGATATAAAGTCTCATTATGCCGCAGCCCTGGGTGTCTGATTTCTAGCTTTTGGTAAAACCTCTTACCGGCAGATAATGAATAGAGAGTCTACTGTCACTCTCTCCAGAGGCGGGTGTTATTTTTTAAGAATATGGTTTCACTGGAACCTCTAACAATCCACTGGCATCGCATCGTCTGAGAAACATTGCCCTGCTGCAGTGTGTGTCTGCCTGACAGAGAGACGGAAATACAGTCTTGCTTGGAGCAGGGCACCTATCTCTGTAAAAAGATGGTTTGGGAGAACTGCCCTACATCCTTCAAAATAGGTCAGATCAAATCACCATAGGCTATAATTTGCATCTAGCTAATTATAAAACCCCTCTTCAGCCATTTAAATTCAGAACTGCTCTTGCTTTTACTTAATGCCCTATTGATACAAATTATGTTACACCTTTTATCTAAATGGAATAAAATTGCTCCTGGAAGTGGGTGGTTCTTAACTAAGCTCTTTACAGGAACTGTAAATTAACTTGCTACTGAAGTTCAGTATCCAGTTGGACACAAAGATACAATAATAAAATAATGAAATAAAAATTGGCAGTTCAAAATACAGTTACTTTTGTAAGCTCCACAGTTTTTTCCGTTCTACACGTCAGTTTGATAACTCTCCATTCAAAGTTAATGAGAGGTGGGCTGTCTCTGCTGGCCTAGAGATTGTCAGAATCAGAAAATTATTATTTATAATTTAATATACCTGTATATTTTCATTATTGCTATATGTATTTTACAATGTTTGTTTCCATCAGTCTATTAACGTAATTCCATTGCTACTCTCTTATTCAGTTGCGCTGCTTCCAGTGCAGGTCACATAAATTCGAGCTTTTATCCAATCAGATTTTCCACCTGTGCTGTCTCCGGGTGAAAAATCGACCCGGAATCTATTGCGTGTATTCTTTGACCCGCCAAGGCCTTCTAGCTGGCCTAGCCGCCTACGTCATTTTTAAGCATTTTTCGTGTGGCATGATCGGAAGGCCAGCTAGCTACTGTAACTAAAGTAAAACTAGCTAGCAAGGGCTGCAAGGAGGATTCAGGAGGCAAGGTTGGTCTGTGTGTTTGTGGCAACCTATGCCTGTTACGAACATTTTGATAAATCTATTGCAGTGTTGCTACAGTACACAGATCAGGCAGATCAGTTTGTAGCCTATGCACTGTGTGCGCTTGTGTATGTGTGTATGTGTATTTTGTGTTAAAGGCCCAGTGTCGAGTCACGGTCCGCCACTGTTCGGGATAGAGGTGGTGCCCAAAGGTGTCAATTAAATCCTTAGCCCGTGATTGGACCATCTTCAACTAATCAGAAATTCGAACAAGCACAAACACAGGTACTTTATATTGGACCACATTCAACCAATCAGAACAAGAACTACATGGGGATGATCACATGCCCTTAATTGCTGTTGGCATCAACTGGATGCTGATTGGCCGGTGGTTCTCTAACCTGGTCCCAAACCAGGCGTGCATCCCAGACTGATGTGCGGAGCAGAAGAAATCACGGCGCTCACAAGATCAGAATGGTGTCACGATGCTATAGCCGATAAATCAATAAATCTTAACAATAAATATGTTTTTTGAGAAGAAGGAATACAACTGGACAAAATACAATCACATGCAAGCATGTGCACAACTCTGCCCCCTGTGGCATAGCGTAAATGTAAAGCAAAAATGAAGATGAAAAACTAGTACCTTAAAGACACTGAGATTAAAACAGGGACAAACAGTATACTTCTTCTTACCACTCGCCAGGTCATCGGTGAATCACTAAACTAACAGATTTTTTTTTCAAAATCACAACATTATGCTGTAACTCATGTATCCATCTTAAAATAGAGCCAAAGACCTTTTCAGACTTAACACATAACAACCACGCATGCATGAACAGCAACTGTGAGACACAGTTGCTGTTCAAATAGCCTGGGAAAGCAATCACATTTTTGATGATGATGATGTATATATAAAGACAGAATTTTAAAGTCATGATCATTTCATTGGAAACTTGCATATACGGTATACCATACTGTATGTTCTTAAATAAAATTTGAGGAGAAAAATTAATGAGTCATTTTAGACATACCAATACAATCTCTTTTGTCACTAAATTTAAAAGCTTCACCGAGGAGAAGATGTATAAAACTTTGCCTAACAAATAATCTGTGTTGGACATAGCTGTGCTTTTTAAGTTCCCGTTTTCTCTTTTCAGGTTTGAACACTTCAAAGTTCACAACATGAATGATCTTAATTTGCTTCATTCAGAAGTTTAGAGAGTCTGCTATTCATACCAGTGTAGCTATAAGTGGTGTGAATAGTGGTCTGGTTTGTGAGTAAAATATTATTAGGAAAATGGAAAAATCGTAAGCAGTACTGTTGACAAGAAGCTTTCTTTCACAGCATTGTATAAGTCAGTGGTTCTTAACCTTGTTGGATGTACTGAACCCCACCAATTTCATATGCGTATTCACCGAACCCACCGAAGGGGGGCGTGTCATCACGAATCATATGGGTCGGGTGTGTCTTATCCTCCGCCGAACCCCTAAGACTGACTCACCGAACCCCTGGGGTTCGATCGAACCCAGGTTAAGAACCACTGGTATAAGTGGATGGAAGGATATGACAAACTAATAAGAGGAAGGTATTGAACAACCCAACAGTAAGAACCTGTTGGGTTGTTCAATACCACCATCAGGGTTCAAAAGTATGATTTTTTTAATCCTAAAATAATATTTTTTGTTATGTGTATTGTAATTGGCATTCCCAAGTCCAAGTAAAACCAATGGCATGACATCGGACCCCTTGGATATGCTCATACAACCACACTGGCAGAAAATGCGGTATACCGGCAGAACTAAAGGGCTGTTTTCTGCATCTATCAGGCAGGATGCATTGGACTCCCAGGGTAGGATGCATTGGGCAGGATAGTCTAGTGGTCTAGGTGTTAGACTCCCAGACAGGAGGTCGTAGGTTCAAGACCCAGAGTCAGATTACCTATAACCATCCTAACCCCTATCTGCTTCGTATAATATTACAATGTAATCGTAAGCTAAATTACCTTGAATTGAATTAGTAGTAACAATTGCTATTAGGTAATTTAGCAGATGCATTTATCCAAAGCGACTTACAATTAAATGCTGCTATTACATGGAGCAGGTAGGGGTTAGGCATCTTGCTCAAGGATGCTTATAGGTAGGCCCAATCTAGGACTCCTAGACCACTTGCAGACAACTCGCCAGTCAACCTCCGCCAAGCGGAGACACTATTATCCACCAAGGTTTTTCACTTCCCCTGCTGTGTCTGAAGACATCTTCTTGGTGGATGCTTCAGTAGGCTTATGTCATTAACAGGATTTTGGATGGCATTTCTAGGTTTTCCTAATCTTTGTTGTGATTATGAAGACATGATATGACACTTCTGACGTGGTGGGCTTTGTGACAGCAGTTGGGGGGCCATGTATCGCCCTAGAGCTGTCAGTTTGTAGCTTCTTTGTGAGTGTTATTGAGTGAGTCAGTCAGTCAGTGTGTGTGTGTGTGTGTGTGTATTCTCCTCCTGCTGTGCAGACTGTTATAGTGCTGTGGACATGGATACGGGATTGTTCCTTCCGTTGCCACCCCAGGTGGTTTTATGGGGAGTAGTTCCTGGCCCGATGGGAGGATAAGGTGTTCCCCCGTGAGATGCGGGCCTGTGCAGCCCTTGGACACTGTCATGTGATAAAGGGCTATACAAATGGACTGGACTTGAAGCACAACTCTGCACAAAAGTGGGCATGGCTCTAGGGGGAGGGGTAGAGAAGATGTGAGCCTAAAAGTGATGCAGGAGTGTGTAACTTTAAGATGGAAACAAGACATTTCCTAGTTATAGGATGCGATTTTATTTGTCTTGATAGCCGTTTTGCCATGAAGACCTCCAGTTTCTGATTGTTCTGTCCCTATACTAGTTATGTATGTGCTTGTGGAAGGGCTCTATCTAGGTAAATATGTCAGGGATGCTGCTTTCTTTTGCCAGACCTTCTAAGTGCTTTTCACTTGCCAGAACCAGAAACGGGGCTTATTATACAGCAGGGAAATGTAGCCTTGGCCTTCGCTTCCAACTCCCACACACTCAATCACCCTGAAAACATGGGAACACGCGCACGCACGCACGCACGCACGCACACACACACACACACACACACACACAGTCCCTACTTACAAACACATATGTAAAGGCATCTGCACACGCGTGGGTGTACAGCAGACTTTCAGGTGCGGATGAAGAGCTGTTGACATCACCGCGTGTTATTGTTCCTCTGCAGACGGGAGACAGACACTGTGGGGGCAGACCCAGACTAGCCTGGGACATAGCCTACGAAACAGGCTGCAATGTTTACAGTGCACTGACATTCCCAAAGCTTCGTACTGTAGCAGCTCATTTATACATCCAAGCGTGCTGGAAATCTAAACGCGTTAATGCGATAATCATTGCTCACCATCTGAAAGGGAAAAATTAATAGTCATAAATGGTTTGCGTGGTTCTGTGGTTAGACAGGTGCCTGCCCTGGAAACACACGAGTTGGATTACCAGTTGGATCCCCAGCCAAGGGACGGCAAAGTCTTAAGCATTGGAATCGATGCTATCTTGTTGGGATTTGTAGCCGCCGCTCTCTACCTACATGACAATGGCCCACCGTTGAATGTTTGGAATTTAAATATTCACCTAAGCTCAGCGTAATGTTTTACCATTTCTAGCTGAACACGCCTCCCTGTACAAAACTTATCAGGATTCTGTGGCGCCAGATTCAAAGTCACATGATAATTGGCAATTAGCATGTTTTTATTGGCCAGTACCTATAGACCATGTCCTCAACAGACAGAACCACTGCCCAGCGCACTGTTCATAAATGAATACATTACTGAAGTAACTAGTAGATACAGTACTACTATCCTCTATTAACTATTCTGGCTTGATGCTAACCAAGCGTTAAACGAGGCCTACTGTTGGACATAATGTAGCCTATATTCATAGTAAGGTCTAACATTAACATTAGTCATTAGCTGGTTGAATTTAACTAACTAAATCTATCATTGTTTTCTTTCAACCTTCCATTCTATCTCAACTCACGCATAATACACTGGTATCTTTTTGATTGGCAGTTGAAAAATAACACATCTGTTTAACTAAACAGACCAGCCAAATGAAATATTTCATCACAAATGTCAGAAAATGCACTCAGAAGTAAAGATGTAAATGGTAACTTCAATATCACTTAAAATATTCACAAAAGTTAGTCAAACTTTTTCCTGTTTTTAGGAATAAACCTTTTGTTCCTTTGTGTGTGGAAAAACGTTGACATAGTTTTGCTAGTTGTAAGTTATAAAATCCCTTACAGTATATGAAGTGTGGAAATAGATGCCGACATTCTTTCTACAGACACAGCAAGATAGGTGGAGAGATAAGCACATCTTACTAAATGTTTTATTGACTGGTCATGAAGCGTGAGTGTTCTCACGACTGTATAGAACAGTCTACATCTGTGGACTTTTCTTCGGCAAGATATTGATCTGACTCATTCAGCCAGGCAGAGAAGGTAAACAGGAATGACTAGACAGATTTAATTAAAAATCAAACCCTATTGGCAGGTCAAATAGTAGGAATAGGGGAAATAAAAGTCATTTGGAATAAAGATGATCGCTGAATGTTGCTCATATACATACATAGTCATTATATAAACAGTACAGTGTGGATATGCCACTGTAGATTGGCAGATGTGTTATAGTGAATACAGCTGCAGCTAATAAAATGTGTATGATTAATTTTGCAAGGCACTACTTTATCAAACAAAACCATTATTAATTTGATTAGCTGCAGCTAAGGGTCCGTTTAGTTGACCCACTGTCAAAATAGGGCAACATAAAGGCCACATACTGTAGAATGCATACAGTACCTGTTGTTTAAAAAGTAGTGAGTCTAAGTTTATCCAACACCCCCAAAATGTGCATACATCACGGCCGCCGCCCCCCCCCCGTCTGCATTTCCTGTCATGTGACAACATACCCTTGTGTCATGTGACAACATACCCTTGTGTCATGTGACAACATACACTTGTACACAGTACGGTTAGTACTGTATTACTTGCCCCGCTCTAAACATGACCTGCACGCATTCGTGAAGCAAAGATTCTGCAGCTAGTCCCAGTCGATGCGTCATGCGGAGGCAGCAGGGAACTACAAATACGGACAACTCCTAAACACATGCTTTGTGCGGATGTACACACACACATACACACAGACAGAAACTCACTGGCACACACATACACAGACAACTTTATTCATTTAAACACATTTAACCACATTCTCACACACACAAACACACACACACACACACACACACACTCACACACACACACATTATCATAGACAAAACAGAAGCTTTGCCATTTGTTAGGAGGCGAGAACAATAAGAGTTCCTCCTCACCGTCCCTCAGCCATGTGAGGCGATCTCGGCCCTCAGCTGATGTTGTTGTGGATCAGGAATGTCTGCCGCGGATTCCATCACACCCAATCCCCCGTCTCTTTGTTTCAGAGCTTTTCTCCAGAATCAAATGGCTCTCCATTGACATGGGCAGCTGCCTTTGTCGCGCCGGTGTGCCGCGCTTCTGTCGCCGACCTTTCCTGACCTTCCTAACCTGCCGTGATGTCCCACTAGGGGCCCAAGTGACCTCTGACCTCTATGATCTCTGTGGCCCCAGCCCCTGTTCAGTGGGAAAGTGCGGGGACGGACGAGCGGCCCGTGACTGTGCACACACGCGCACACACACACGCACACACACACACACACACAGCCACAGCCACAACAAGCTGTGGGGGAAGGGTGGGATCGAGGGGGGAAGCTCCTTAGAGGAGAACTTTTGGATCCGAAATCCTCCCATTGTTCAGCGCGCATCTGCCATACAATAGACCCCAACCTGAATGCGGAGGTCTATCAAAGAGCGCAGCGCCACTGACCTCAAATCAAACATCGCCGACGCCCCCTGCGGACTGGCATGCTTAGCTGATGGCCATTTCATGTTTAATTATTCAAGATGAGCCTTAACTTGTGACACACCACTCCGGCAAGAAGAATAGAGTGAGTGGAGTGAAAAATAGAGGAGAGGACGGAGAAAAGAGAAGACGGAAAATATCTCTTTAAGATAGCGTGTTGTTGCTGTTTATCTTGCCAGCCTCTAACAGCGGGCGGTGGCGGGGGGGGGGGGCTGTTTCCTGGAGGGAACACTAATTTGGTCCATCTTGCTAGCTGCAGTCTGGACGATGTGCTGGACTGATCGTATGCCGAACCCAGAATTTGGCAACCAACCAATTAATGAGCTTGCTGCGATTCAGAGACTGTGGGGACGAAAACAAGAAGATTAAAAATTGCAAATAGTGATTTTGCTCAAGCATGTGACAAGGGTCAAGATTGAACCCAGGCGCAGACTCAGAAAACGGAGTAACAGAGTCATTAGTCAGTCCGTGCAGTTGATCAAACCAAAAATATCACTAGGAGCGAAGGTACAGAACAGCAGGCGGGGGCAAAGTCGGAAACTGGCGGAGGTTCAAGACGGGAAAACAGCCGGGCACAGACGGCAGGCAGGTAACGGTAGTCGCAAAACGAGCAGGGTCTGGAACGGGGTTAAACTGGTAGGAATAACGCTGGATAGTCACTGAGAACAGAAGCCCATTCTGGCGCAGAAGAGCAGAGGAACAGAGAATATATACTAGTGAAACCAGGTGTGGTCACAGGACCATCTCTTAAAATATGCTTACATATCATTCACAATAATTTATACTAAAAGTGCTTTTAAAACTTCTTTCTTCTCTAATTTAATGGTAATGTCAGATGAATGCACCCAAACTGAAAGCAGACCTTGTTGTCAACCGATTTTCGTGAACAAAAGTAGAAGAAAATGAATTGCCCAAGAGTCTATACCTGTTCATATATACAGTATACATATATATATTTATACATTTGTTTTTGGACACTGCACGTTCCTCTTAAACCAGCAATACCTCAGTACTAAGAAAATTTGAGTTTGCTCTGGGTGTACAACTGGGAACTTATTTGAGTCACACTTGGGGTTCTAATACTAGGATAACGAGAGATGCCACTGTGAGCATATCCGGTTCATCAATGAAAACATGTACTTGCAACAAACAATTCAATACACCACCAGTGACTACATTTAAGACCACACTGTTACTCATTCATTGCTCAGTATCATAGAGACTTTTTATAATTGCATTGCGTGGGTGTCTCAAGGGTGTCTCCATAGTGTTTCCATAGAGATCTTTCTTCCTTTTATGCATAAAATATGACAGTAAATCCCTGGCAATTGTGAACGCTGTTTGAAAAATTATTTGTTTAGTGCTGCACTTTATTTTGTGGATTTTGCTTAACTCAAATGTTTCTAGCCAGATTGCAATACATTCTGTGCGATCACGCTGCCTGTATACTTGTGAAATATGATTTAACTGTTTTTAAATACAGACTATAATGACTCTACTACCTAATGTGTATTGATTTCACCTAATGCTCTGTTTTATGGCACACAATACCACTGAAACGTTTCCATTTTGTCTTAATAGTAGAATAGGTAAACTGGAGTGTAGTTGCACTGTGTATGTATGGATCTACAGTCAAGCAACTGTTCGACTGTGTACTATTCAAACGCCTGCAGTCACCCAACAAACACATTTGTTCCTGTGCAAACATAATGGAAGGATGACTAATAATAAAAATAAATAGACGACAGGATTTCATGTTGACGTCGATGAAACGCGCATGCGTGTCGGCACTACATGTGGAAGTACGTTGCCTAAAATGTAATGTTACCAGCTCTTCACGCTTCCACTTTAAGTGTTACTGCCAAAATAGACCAACTGGCCAGTGGGCAGTCTGGCCGCCGGCGACATAGAGGAAGGTTGCTATGGGGGTTATTTTTGTGTTGTCGCGACCAGCGGGGTCTCTGACCTGACTGACTGAGGCCAGCCGTCTGGCTGCTCAAATGCCTTGGACAATGCTCCAAGGTGTTCAGCCAGAACAAAACAGCAGATATCAATAGCGTGGCTACTGTGCTTTCATTCTATTCCAAGACAGCAATTGGTGCGTTAGCATTATAACAGTGCTGTGCAAACACACACACGTGAAAAAAAATATATGTTGAAAGAGTTATTCACCTCTGCTGTATGGGGGGCAGGATAGTCTAGTGGTCTGGGTGTTGGACTCTCAGCCATAAGGTTGTGGGTTTGAGCCCCAGAGTCAGCTTACCTGTAAGCATCCTTGAGCAAGATGCCTAACCCCTATCTGCTCCATGTAATAGAACAATGTAATTGTAAGTTGCTTTGGATAAAAGCGTCTGCTAAATGCTGTAACTGTAACTGTCTGACTGTGTGTCCCTGTATGTCCGAGGCGACGCGTTACGCGTTCCCCAAAGTGACACTAACACTGGCTGACAGAGCAGATGTAGAGATCTGGTGTGTTCTGGAACTGCTCCTCACGGGGCCTACTGGGTGCCGTGCCAAAGTCTCTTCCCCAGAACTAGACCATGATATAAAAAGTTCCCCTCTCATTTTTTTGTTGTACAGTATGTACGAACAAGTTAGGAAATTGTTATTCTCTCTTGTGGGTCTTGTCGAGTGGCTGTTCTTGTGTGTGGGTCATTCATCTGACCAGCCCTCAAACACAGACGCACGCACACACACACACACACACACACACCATTTGACTGCTGGAGTCATCCAGTTCATTACGGCTGGTCAGAGCAGTTTGTGGCTTACGTTTGGGGCTGATCACTGGAAATACTGATGGCTGGAAAGGCTGACCCTGCAACGCGTGGCTCCGCCCGAAAACCACAGTCAGCCATTACCATGCTCATACCAGCCTGCTCTAGCACGCACAAACACACACACACACACACATAGAACAATAAAGCACAACTTACTGTACAGTGTATTGATAAGTTTATACAATCTTCCAGAACTTTCTTTCACAGAGCGTGCAAGTCCGCGAAAGGACGATGGTGGTCTCTGCGTATGCACATGCAGTATGCTGACCCACCAGGCTAAAAGATTGCTCTGTGAGAGAGAGAGAGAGAGAGAGAGAGAGAGAGAGAGAGAGAGAGAGAGAGAGAGAGAGAGAGAGAGAGAGAGAGAAAAGACTCTGAGCTCTCTCCTCTGGGGATGCAGCCGTATCCTCATTGAAGTCACGTTGGAGTCAAAAGTGAGAGAGAAAGTTGCTGTCAGATGAACACCCAAGCTACACCAACCTCTAAGGAGTGTGTTGGACCACTGCAAGGCACAGTCAGGCTGTTTCCAAAAGGCGACAATAGAGCCAAATAATGCCTTGACGGATGTGACTTCTATCTATCTGAATCTAATTGCATCAAATAAAAAAAGACAGCATTGAAGGCATAGTGTGTAAAATCTAGTATCCTTAAGTGATTTTGCTATTTTTAAACCTTCGGTTTCATGATTTGTGAGCAGAACTGGGGTTTTACCTCCAATCACAATGAAATCCCTTGTTTAAGGAACTAGATTTAAAGTCGCACCACCATTCTATTTTAATGAACCCAAGGCAAGTAATTAGACAAAATGCGTGCAAATGTGCACAACCAATGGCATTTCATGCCAATTGGAGACACTAATTCTGCTAAGAAATCCTCCATGTATACATATGGAAACGTAGTATCTAGTGTCTAGTATCAGGTCATGCTACTAGATCTTATGCCCTGCTGTCCTGCTATCCTCCCAATTGCAATATGAACCCTCTAGACCTCTCAGGTCATCCAGGACCTGTCTGTAAACTGTCCACAGAGTCAGGACAAAACATGGGGAGGCAGCGTTTAGCTACTATGCAACGAATAGCAGGAACAGACTTCCAGAGGATTTGAGACTTTTATGTTCACCAGTGCCTTCTGCTAATCTGCAAACCTCGCACTTTGATTTTTGACATTTTGATTTTATTATTTTATTTCTTTTTAATTGTAATACTCTTTTATTCTTTTGGATGTCTATTTGTGCATATTTTTTGAATCCTGTTTTATTGTATTTTATATGTGAAGCACATTGAGTTTGCCTCGTGAATGGAATGTGCTATATAGATAAAGTGCCTTGCCTGTTGTTAGGAGATGACAACAGCGACAACCTCCTTAAGCAGATACAGGAAAGTGCCCACAACACAGCACCAACAGCAGCCTTCTTGCTCTCCCTGTAGGCTTTCCATTAGGGCTGCACAATTAGGACAAGGGTGATCATTGCTATTAGTTTCAGGGGCAGGATAGTCTAGTGGTATGGTTGTTTGACTCTTAGCTCGGAGGTTGTTGGTTTGAACTCTGGCGTTGGCCTACCTGTAAGCATCCTTGAGCAAGATGTCTAACCACTGCCCACTCCATAATACTTGTAGCTGTGCTCACTTTAAGTTACATACTGTGTGTGTGTGTGTGTGTGTGTGTATATATATACACACACACACACACACACACACACACACACACACACACACACACATACATACATACACACACACACTGCATTGACACAAACAAAAAAACAATTTAGACATTTTTACAGATACATATAACTCCACATAATTTTTTGAAAAATATGCATTCAGTTGACATAGCTTCTAACAATTATTTGTGTCACGGACAAAGTAATATTATTAGCACTTTGAGCAAATTGTTTTGTAAATAATAATATATGATTATACGATTTATCTCTTTATAAAATGCACAGATCCACATTAGCGAAAGCATGAGTGAGGCGGACTGTAATGGCCTCATAAGCAGGGAAGTGCCACAGGAATGTAGAGTTTATTCATGGAAAACGGGATCTTTCTTTTTTTTCCACTGTGGGTTTTGAGGAGCATATTCATCATTGCCACCAAACAAAGTGTGACATGTCAGCGCACTAGAAGGCTTCGGGAACAGATTGGAATAATGGACAGGTTTGAATCGATGCGCCCACTTTCCTGTCATTGATACTGCCTGGCTCAGTGAATTCCATCTGGCTTCCTGAATGCGCTGAAACAAAAACACTATCTGAAAAAAATTAAAAATGCGATTTCAGTTGTGCACACCAACAGTCATTCACTAAAATGTTAACACGGGCATTAAAAGTCAGATGTCTGTCTGGTGGGAAAACAACTTCCTGCAACCCTGGCTGTGTTGGAGAACACAATTTATGCAGAGATTTGTACATAACATCTGGCGAGAACCTGAGACAAACTGGTTTGACTCAATGTCATCAAATCAACGGTACGGTAGTTCCAGTTCAGTTCTAGTTCACATTATTTTGGGCGACACCTACAGTTAGTAAGTGGTAAGTGACAATTTTTAAACCAAACAGGGTCCATTGCTGCTGTGTCAGGGAGAAGGTTGTGTTCAGTGGCAAACAACATTTTGTTGTTATAAAGTCAAAAGTCAAAGATTTAAGCTCGATGTCATCAAAATGTCTCGCCGTTTGGGGTCTGAGCGAGACAAAAAGACTAGATGAATAGATGGATTATGTCTCCATCAATAATAATTTCTTGTTTGAGACAGCAACAGGTCTGATGGGGCTTAGGCTGTACGACAAGGTAGTCTAGAGTGTGATGGCTACAGGCAGGTTGCCGTGTTGTTGCTGCTTGCATGGAAATAGGAAAATGCACAAACACTGAGTCATGAGCGCATGCTGTCCCCTCTGAGAGAGAGAGAGAGAGAGAGAGAGAGTGAGAGAGAGTGGAGTGGAATGAAAGAAGATTGTTTCTACACAGAGAAACAAGGAAACACAGAAGCAAAGAGAGAGAGATATACACAGGACTACTGCAAGTAAAGAAGTCATCTCCTGTGGCAGGAGATGACGCACAAGGTCAGACAGAAGTTATATTTGTGTTGACTTTATAAAGGAAATACTTTTTGCCTAAAACTTACTAAGTGCTTTTTCCACTCTCCAAGTATTTTTTATCATTTCCTTTCTCATTCCATTTTTTCTGAATTATGTGAATGTTATTTTATGTTTTGAACGTTATGTGAACGTTTTTTGCTTTCAATCAAAATACCAAAAAACACACAAACTTGAAAAGGCGAGGGGAGCTCGAAGTTCAACCAACTGATTGCCCTGGCAGGCTTGAAGGAGTGAAGCAGGGAGATTATGGATTATGCCACATATGTATAAACCATGTCAAACTGCTGTGTGACAGAATGGGCTTCGCATATCGAGTGCTGTCGAAGGGAGAAGAGCTGGTGGGAAGCGGAGCGAAGAGGAACGGATGGATGGATGGATGGATGAATAGCCGGGGAACACATCTCAGGCTCTGTCGCAGACTCGATTGATCATTTTCTTCCCTCCACCCACCCACCCACCCTTTTGTCTGGGGGAATCTTCTATCAGAGCCGCAGCCCTTCCTGTCAGCCAGAGATAACTCCCACCCATCGGCTGCCACTGATCCCCCTCCTGACACGCACACACTCATGCAGGCACACTTCAGAGACAGCCCACGGATGTATGCAACACCGTTTTATTGCTGAGAATTAGTTGTGAACTTATAGTACTCTTACCTTCGGATAAGGATATCGGTCATATTGTAAACATTTAAGCACAAATGCCTAGGGCTGGGTATTGGCAAGGACCTCACGATACAATATATATATCACGATACATGGGTCACGATACATGGGTCACGATGTATTGCCATATGCTACATATTGCGATAAATTACAATAATCTAAATGAAATTTTTTAAATGGAGCTGAAAATAGAACTTGCTGTGTACCACCTGGGTAGTCTAATATGTACATCACATTATATTGATAACTCAGCTGACAAATTGAGTAAAAACAATTTAATTCAAAATTCCCATTCATCATTAACAATATTTGCATTACACATTGTTATAAATCAGTTTAAAAAATGAATAATGTATTGATTATTGAATTATATCCTTCATCTTGTATATCTATTCCCTGTCTTGTTCTGTATATTTTTTGTGATTCATTAAAACTTTTTTTTCCCCGATGTATCGATACGTGGGTCAAAAAAATCGATACAGTATCGATACAGTACCCTACAAATGACAGGGTGCCACTAAAAACATCGCAAAATCGTACTAATTGCTCCAATGGCTGAAATGAGCAGAAGGTAATTTGGAAATTCTTTTGTCGGTTGAGTATTAATTCTTTCTCTCACCTATAGATATAAAGATCCAGATTATTCCCGTGAGAAGTTTAAAACTGTGTTTTCTCTGTAAATGGTCTTCATGGGCAGGATATGTGTTTATTAGACCTCTTCTCAGGTTGAAGGCTGGTAGTCCTTTTACCTTTTGTTCTGTTATACCGTCAACCTGAGACAAGGCCTAACCAGCCAAATTAACTCCTGTGTGGGTGAACTAGGTCTGTTAATTGTAGTGAAATTGTAGTTATCTGTCAACATAGAACAGTCCGTTATTAGTATTTGTCTATACAAAGTGGTTGCCTGGATTGATTCTGAAATGCCACTTACTCTTGTTTAATGATTACTAGCATCAACAACTTACAGTACTTTTTAAATCAGGCAACCGGGTGGGAAAAACCACTGACCAATTTTCACAATGTTTGAGTTTTATGTTATGTCTTTTTAACACACTCTTTGCTAGCATTATAGCGCCCCCAAGAACCCTCTGCTGGTTTGGAGACACAACCGTGCGAGTGTGGCACTCCTCTCTGAGTCTAAAAACAACAATGCTAACTGGTTGACACAGCAGCTAACACAGCTAACGCAACTGTTTCCAGATGGGGGGGATTATTTAGGATTCTGAGGGGGGCGCCATGACGTGACTGAAAAATATAACCAGTCCTCGCTTTCCCTTCCACAAAGTGCATTGTTTGAACACATAACATCACATCCTATCATACACTGTAACAATAACAGTGGTGTGCCAAGGGCTCTATAGACCCTGGCCTTCTGTGAGCGCTCTGTACATGCCCGCCCGCCCCCCACCCCCACCCCCACCCCTCCTCCCACAGCCCCCACACAACAACCGCAAAAAATGCAAGACAAGGACACGGAATTGTAAATACAGAAGATGCCATGGCTTTCCGGACTTTGATGCTAAGAGGCAAAACAGTGACTGGAAAAGAGCGGTAGACCTTGTGTACAGCTGTGGTGATAATGCTGTGGTGCACCGGGAACAAAGTTAGCCACGCCACACGCAAACACACACACACACACACACACACACACACACACACAGCCTCCTACCCATGCTACGACCATCCCTGTTAATACAATAATGAATCTCCCAATGACAAGGCAGACTAATCAGCCGTTATTACAGTTTTCCTTCAGCAATCCCTTTAAACATTAACACTCACTGGGATCTGGGTCATTTGGTCATAAACGCCATCTATCCATGTCAATGTTAATTCATTTAATTATAACTTTTTTAACCTCCTCAGATAATTTGATGTATATGTGTAGCGCCACCCACTGGAGAGAGTGAAACTAGATGGCCATTATACCGAGCCACAGCCCTTTGAGGCTTGAGACAATTCAAGATATGATTGGTTGATTTTCGTTAGCTTGGATTTTACAAAACTGACTTGATTGGTCACTTCAGGTAAACATTTAACTGCTGAAGCGAATAGTAATGACACTAATTTGAGTAGAATACTTAAGACATTATAAAAATATATTTCAGTATATATCATAATATATTATTTCTATGTCCTTTTATAAAAAGTGATGCCCTTCCGATGAAGGCTTAGATGTCCTTGCGTGAACACCATTGAACTATAAATAAAAGCTCTGTCCCCAAGCAACTAAGGGGGCCATAACTTTAATAGTATCATCAATAATAATACAAGTAGCTTATTCAGAAAATGAACCTGGGTATAGAAATAGCACATTTTGTGAGGAGTCTTGCACTGTGTATCAATTCACGTTCTTCCGTTCTTACACTTGCTATTTTGAGTGAATCACTGTGTTCACACTGACAAGTATGGCAACATGCAGTGTACTATGAGTACCCAGATGGTGTAGACATAACGGTCAGTTGAGTGAGAAACGATGGACACTTTTCGCCCTCAATGGTCACCATCTTGGCTACGAAGTGCAAGTGTGTGTGGGGGGGGGGACCAACAACATTTGCAGCCAGTAGGAGGAGGACACGTCGTCGGCGCCGGTGGCAACGTAATTTCCACATTGCGTGAAGCAGGAGGTACACACAGGCGAGTAAAAAGATATTTTGCAGATATTAGGCGGGTGATGCGGCAATAGCGGTCAAATGTTGCGTTAGTCATTTCCAATAAGTGCACAACTTGCGTGTTTCGATTTGAGACACTACTACCCTGCCCAAATGGAAGTAAGGAAGTACATAGTGTACACAGTGTACTGCATCGAAGTGTACTGACGGAAGTATCCGGAATGAGACAGAGCATTGGTTTAAGTTTTCCTATTGTAAATCAATAGAGAGGTTTGTAACCTAGTTAGCCACCAGAGCTACCAAGCGCGGACTAATTATCAGACATAGTAAGACTCCTGGGCAGAGTGACTTCAAGTTTATTCATTGTGCAGTGCGTAATATACTGGCCCATTGGGGCTAGCAAACACATGCAGCCTTTGCTTTCCCAGAATGTGTAAAATGAACTGAATTCTTTTAATGGGTCATTTTCCCTTAAAACCATTATTTTCTATTGCCATGTTAGACTGTAAATAGCCTTGGGTGATTTCCTACGACAATCAGAACCAGAAGCGGCGCGGGCAGAGCATACCGTGAGCACACTAATCGCATGACGCATAAATCATTCATCCCCATTACATAAGCCTAATGTCACACATGATCAATTAATGAAGATACAGTATGGAGCGATCCATGATTTATGTATGAGGCCAGGCCTTTATTTAGCCTCAGCCTGGTCTATAAAATGGATAGCATATATCCAAATGCATTCAGGAGTGGTAGAGACAGCAGCGGGTCCCAGTGTGGTTTGTCACATGTTACAATTACAACAATTACATTTAGCAAGGTCATGTAGCAGACGCGTTCATCCAGAGTGACTTACAAATATCACGGAGCAGATAGGAGTTAGGCATCTTGCTCGAGGAGGCTTACAGGTAGGCCAAATCTGGAAGTCCAACACCAAGACCACTAGACTATCCTGCCCCCATGTTGTCATTTGACCCCCCCCCAGACCCAGAAGTGTATTTCAGATCTGTGGGGAACACTGACACGTGTCTGCTCGAAAAACAGCATTGTTCCTTCAGCCTCCTTATGAGACTGCACTGAGGTACACTGAGTGCACTGAGGTACAAATGCATTGAAGTGGACTGGAGTGACTTCAACTGAGCGCGATAAGGGCATGCCCGCCCCGTGCCATCTGCTGAGGCTGGTGTTTTGACCGGTGGCGTGGGCGTTGGCGGCTGTCAGCTGAGGTTGGGGTGAGACACGAGACAGAAAGACTGCTCAGCTAGAACCTCCGGTCTGATACGCGTTGACACTCGCACAGGCAGACCCATCTCTTACACACGCACACACGCACACACACACACGCGCGCGCGCGCACCTCACGCACGCAAACACCTGCGGCTGGTATCCTCTGATCGTAGATGGCACACCGTGTGTACGTCAAGCGTAACCCTTTAGATGAGGGCCAGCCCAGAAAAGGAATTCCATTTCATATGGTCGGTGGTTATTACAACGTACGTAGGACATGGCTGAATGCTCACTAGGTTGAGCCATAGCTCCAAATGTTGCAGCGATTGATTTATGATCACATAATAACTTGGTTTTTTTTCGGTTTGGGAAGCAGCGCTGTACAATCCAGATGCCAGGTTGGTTACGACTGTGTTCTGTTGTTGAGTGTAGGGTTTGTACATGGTGTGACAATAGCAGGGCTGTCTAATGGGTTTCTTCTCTCTGGAGTTTCGATCGGGAGCGACTGCACCACGCCAGATGTTTTAAAGCTTTCCAGCAAATTTCCTCCTACATGATCCATTGCCTCGGTCTAAAAATGACTGTTGCTATTGGAAAGTAAATACTTCATCCAGCCAAACTGATACAAGGCTTGCCCGGTTACTTGGGAATTGAGAGCTCTACAGCTGTTGGATTGCTAGCAGGGCTGTTCTAAATAGCATGCTTGCTGATTGAGACGGCAGGATAAATGGGAAAAGTTAGCCATACACGCTAAATGGCAGATAATAGAAATGTATTTCTTGTCGATTTTGTTGAAGTTTTAATTTTTAAAAATGGTTAAAGTTGTATAATATTTTACCACAAGGTGCCCGCGTTGACATGCACAGTTATGTGGGTGCATACAGTACATTTGCTTTGGCCAATCACATTCCTCAGATTTGCATTTAGACAGAATGTATTTCCTCTTAACAGATATGTAATGGTGATTGGAGTAAAAACACTCTTGTATCGCTAATCTCCCTAAAGGTCAATATATCTAGGGGTGATCAGACACTGCAAAGACACGGTATTTGGACCCAGATGCAAACACAACACACAGAACTATAATTCCAAAGTGTGAAATCCAAATTCCGGCAGGCAGGGAACAGGTCATAAAAGGCAAGGGTCAGGCAAAGTACAAACAACGATCAATAATAAAAGCAGGTACGAGGCACATGTCGAGCTAATACTTTTTTTGCTTATTTGGGTCGAGCCCAACGGCGGCACAGTTGTAAAACGGTTGGATTAGAATTAATAAATTCTCAGTTGTCAGCTGTCATTCCCTTTAACAACAGTGCGCTGAGTGCACATTTACCAAGTGCGCAAATATGGCATAATAAACCACCAAGATACATGTGCATATATATTGTTTTGGGAGTAAAAGGTTTTAAAGGACAGTAGGCCAACATTACATGCCACATGAAAGTGGCATGTGTGATTATGGATAGATATGTGCTTAGGGGCTGTTGGCGGGGATGTTCATAGTCGTAACAGACAGATATTATTAGTTAGGTATATTTATTTTCCCCACCCTGACTCAACACCAGCCCATTTCCTCCCACCAAAACGTTACAAGATGTCCCGGTGGTAGGCCTATTAAACGCTTGAGAAAGTAAGATACATTTAGAGGTACTGAACCAAAACACAATGATTGGGACTGTCCACTACTAGGAAATACCTTTCTCAAAAAAGGAGAGGTTGTACAATATGCTTGATGCTACTACATTTTATCCACTGTTTTAATTAAATTTAATTAATAATTGTTTGGAGATCCCCAGTAAAGATACTGACGGCTCTAAGATAAGATAGAACTTTATTAATCAGAGAGTCTGACTGGACATAGGGTCCCACATCATTTGATTTACTGCCTGCTGCCATAAATCAAGATAAGGGAAAGTTATCGATAGCAGCAGGCTCAATTTGTATGTTGGAATATCTAAATATTGTGCTGTAAGCTACAATGCAAGCTACAATGTTCAAGCTGAAAATCATTATCAATTTCTCTCATTGTTTAAAGGTTATAGTTTGTATCGTTTCATAAAATGTAAGCCTAAAGTGTGGATTTTATTCCCAAACAACATAAACAAAACAACATAAGCTTTGTCTTCATTGGTCCCCGAGGAGGAATTCATTTGTCAGAGTAGCTGAGAGTCAACAAACATAATATGGAGCGTGCATAAAGGCACAATAAACACCCTGAAGTACAAAAAGGTCATTATAAAACACATGAATCCCCAGTTCACCCCAAGTGGTTTAATACATTCAGTCTAATCAAATCCATTACATATCACAGATCAGTCCCTTTAAGAATATTATCCCTTATACTACAGTAAACCACATCTATGTATAATGTATAGTCTATATCTGCGCAGAAAAGTTGAACCACATCCAAAACAGTGGAGGAGTTGAAAAGTTCACTGCACGGAAGAACGCGATTCCTTCAGAGATTGCAGTAGCTTCATTCATGATGACATCTCCAGGATGAAACAGACTTCTATATGATCAATTTAAAAAAGGCAGACACTCGAGGCACCAATGTGAGGCTTCAGTGCGCCAAGTCAAGTAATTGGCCAGAGATTATTCAGAAAGCGATAGCTAGCTTGGTCTAATGACAACATAAATGCCAAGTTAGGAGCTATACAGAAAGGAACATTATATAGCCTACATAGCCGTCGCTGCCGTTACAGCCACATCCACCGCCTAAAAATAATTATAGTTGAAAGTGTAAAAGCTCACATTTAAACATTTTTAAACATGATGTGCTCCACATTCGACACATAAATCAACACGCTTCATCTTGTGTGTGTTGTTTGATGCTCTATTGGACTGGCTTCTATCATAAATGATTGCAGCTTGAAATGAGGACACTCTTACAAAAACAGTGAGAGCAGATTAGTAATTGCCACTGCTGATGAATGTGCATAAGTAAGCATCATTTATGTGCAGTGCACAAATAGAAGCTGTTGGCCCATTAACAACACATTAGTGTCAGGGAGCAGGCTTTGGTTAAAAAGGTGGAATCCCTGACACTACAAGTCAACAGTCTAGGAGCTACAGTAGATTTCCACACAGTAAAGTGGAAACTCAACTAGAGGTTTTATTGTTTGTATGGAGAGATTTAAGTCGTTTTTGTGGCCAATAAATCCAATAAATCAGTCACAAAACCAAAAAAATGTCCCGATTGAGTCTTGAGTCTGTATTCCTTAAAGTGCTGACAGTAAAGCATTCTAAGCATTTTTCAACCGCTTTTCTCTCCCTATTTCTCTCTGTCATACACAAACTCCATAAATAAGCCTTGAGATGACAGGTTGCCAGTGTTAAATACATAAATGAACTAATGCTTTCATGTTCTGACAGACATTTCCGAAGAACTGACAAGCATGCCAGCATTGTTCATTAATAACTGTCACCCAGTCAAAAGTAGCATTTAAGAGTGCTTTGCTAAGGCAGGCAAGGAAATGCTATGATCTATTCCACAGGGTCAACCCTGATGTCTTTTATCTCTTTGACATCTGTTCATATTTAAAAAGGTCCCATGGCATGACATTTTAATAGTGTGAGGTTCTTGGGCATCTTAAAAGTGAGCTACATCTACTAAGAACATGTAAAATGGATAATATAAAACACGCCGTTTAGATTTTTGTCATACTGTGACACTGTAACGCCAAGCCCCGCCCACACAGGGGAGTGACAGGTCAGCCCAGTCATCGGTTCACTACTACAAGGAGAATCAACCAATCAGGACTGTGTCTGATTTAAACAAGTCTCAATCAGTGTAGATTCACCCAAAACAGCACGGTCAGGCAAATGGCTCTTGAGAGCAAGAATTGATGGATTATTTATTCATCTTTTTAAATTCTAAATGAATTTATTATTAATAATTACTGCTACTACTACTACTACTACTAATAATAATAATAATAATAATAATAATAATTATGCACACAAACACTGCAGAAATCCCAAGATAAGGAGATTCGACTATCCTCCTTGGATCAACTGGTCTTCTAAATGTTAAAATGGATCACTGTAGCAGAACCTTTTGGAAGGTTCTGCCGGGTGCTCCCGCTGATGGACGGCTGCTGTTGCTCAGGGACACACATCCGCCTGCGTGGGCTTATGAGATAGCCAAGGAGCTGTTTCTGGACCATTAGTTTGTTACCACAGGCGTTTACACTGGCAAACGTCCCAACTGAAGCTTCCTCTCGCCGTGCGTTTGTCACTCTGTAACCCCCGGCACAAAATCGGACTTTTACATTTAGCGGGCATTATTTTAAAATCTCTTCACGGCAATATCCTTGATCAGTTAAATTTGTTGTATTACCATTTTTAATGGGCAAAACTGCAGTTAGTCATTAAACAATATGAATATAATGGAGGGCCAATATTAATAACCGATCAGGTACATCACAGATACTGTATACCGTTACAGGTGTAAATAGTTATTGCTGTATATGGCCAATAAGCAAAGTAATAGAATAAATAAAGCAATATTAAAAACAATTATAATGTAGTTTTTACTGGTAAAATGGCAGCATCTCTCTCTCTCTCTCTCTCTCTCTCTCTCTCTCTCTCTCTCTCTCTCTCTCTCTCTCTCTCTCTCTCTCTC
>JAOEHI010034965.1:0-23460 GCA_025447815.1 Percopsis transmontana | reverse complement strand
CAATGATTATATACAGTGCAACAATGAAGAATACAAAATATACAATACACAATACAATACAATACAATAAGTGAGGACTTATTAATAATACAATAAGTGAGGACTTACTAATTATAAAGAAGAAGAACAAAAAAAACATCCTTTACTGTAATATCTTAAAGATGCCATCATAGAAAACGTTTGTTTTGTTGTTCCCACTTAGGCGAGTCCTATATTCCTGTCAGGCATTGAAACTATTAGGAGTCTAAGTTTATCTGACCTGGAGGAGATACGGCATTACAGGAACCCCCCAGCGAGAGTGGTCAAAATCCTGGATGTCATTTGCCTACTGTTTTGTCGTCCTCGTAGCTGGGAGAGTGCTAAACAACTTATTGGGCAAACCAACTTCTTCCAGGTGTGTCAAAGGGGAAATATATTTGTTGGACACATACACACAACTAGCTTGACACTGAAGTAGTCTTCTGAACTAGAGTCATATCTCGAATGTTGACAATCCAAAGGCTGCTGTTTTGTGTTTTGAGCCCCTTTCGACCATACCAGTGACATTTTAGTAAAACCCTTGACTGTATATCCTCCTTACCTCAGTACCTCGATAAGACCACAAGCTGAAGGTCAGGTTGAAATATCGGTTGCTGTATTTCTCATACTTCTAATGTGGCTACCACCACTGGTCAAAGCATTTCCTAGTATGGTTTTTCAAAAGATTTGTCAGACTAATTTATCTCCGTCTACAAGACTTTGACCAGTGTCATAGACGTGAGTTAAAACACAATGCAAGCCAGTGGTGTTTTGAAAAAACAAACAGTAGATCTGGCTCATTAAAAAGTGACCAAAACTAAATATCCTCCCCCCCTACGAATGTCAGCATGTGGACTTATATTGGAGTAAGCAAGCTAATGAAACAAAGGTAATGTCTTCTTGTTACCAGGAGTTGGAGCTGTTTGACTGGTACAGCTTGACTAACAGCCAGGTGCAGCAGCTGGGAAAGGTAGTCGAGGCTCCCTACTTCCGGCCAGAAAGTGTGCGCGAGGTGAGCCGCGCCTGCGAGTCTCTGTGCTGCTGGGTGCGGGCGGTGTATCAGTGCGCCGGCCTGAAGCGCCACATCTCTCCCCTGGATAAGAAGAAGCGGCAGTTGAGGAAGCTGGCTGCCAAGACGCTGGTCCGCCTGCAGGAGGCCCAGCTGCAGCGGGAGCAAGCCAGGCAGCATCTGGAGGAGCTGCAGCGACAGTTGAAGTCTGTCACCCAGCACCTGGCCCAGCTCCTTGAGCAGCTCGGCAGAACCCAGAGCCTCGAGAGGAAGGCTGCCGCTGCTGCAGCTGCGGTGGAGCGCCACCTGGCTGACTGGAGTGCTGCATGTCAGGTAACATGCCATTCAACATGTTGCTTCTGTTGTTATTATTATTCTGACTGGTTACAAAGACTTTCTGGCATGTAATAGACCTCTTTATTACTGTACTTGTTGTTGGGGTCATTTTACTTTTTCTCTCTTTCAATTAACATGCCATTTCTCATTTCCCCTTTAGGAGGCAGCGTTAAATAACCAAACCTTAGCTGGCGATGCCCTTATCCTGGCTGCTGCCGTCACTTACTCGGGTCCCTTTGGAGCCACTGTACGCACAGAGCTCCTCAGCAAGTGGAGAAGGCTGTGTCTGACGGGGACCATTAACAAGGACCCCGAAGACCCCAGAACTTCCCTGTTCGCAGACGTTGACGTCCAACCCTCCCCACCCCCTCTCTTTGTCCCCATCGCCGTGGGTGACAAGCTAGAGTCCGCCCTGGCGCGGGCGGTTGGCGTGGACCAGGGGCGCGTCCAGGCATCAGAAGGCAGGCTGGTGGTCAAACTGCTCCTGTGGGCCTACAGGTGTCCCTGCGCTCAGTGCTGGCCTCTGCTGGCAGAAGCCCAGCATCATGAAGAGATGGCCTTTCAGAGTACACACGTCACAGGTATGTACAGGTTTATATAGCATCCCATATGTTAATGGCATGCTTTATCTACATTTAGTAGGTACAGTGAGTACAGTAGCCTTTTGGTTTTAGTGGGTCAATGGACAAAGCCACAGTGCACTGGCATTTCATGGCCATCTGATATGCTATATAATGATATATCTGTCTCCTCTGCAGGGAAGAAAAGAGATTTTGTGAAGGAGGCTGAATATGGCATGGTGGTTCACGGGAATGATTCACAGCTGCTCCAGAAGTTGGGCCAGGCAGCTGAGAAAGGTCATTTAAGTTTTTGAACAGTATGTATGACAATGTTTTGTGTCGTATAACAAATACGATCTTATCTAAAATGGAGATCCCTCTACAGTACATCTCTCTCCTGTTTCTGCTCATTTGTTTTCCAAGCACAGACTGTACAATATCCACAGTGTCGTCAGTGTAGTAGTAATGATACAGGCTGTCACCATTTCTCATAATGTTGCTTGTGTACAATAGTGTACAATAGTGTAAATACATTTCTAGTTCTAGAAGCTTGGTGTTTGCTCTTAGCCTACCTTGTCTGTGTGCAGGGTTGAGGGTGTTGGTAACCCATGTGGAACGTGCCGTGCCGTGCCCAGAGTTCCTGTCCATGTTGGCGCGGCCCCTCCCACACGCCCACCCAGACTTCTGTCTCTTTCTCTGCACCCATCTGCCTGTCAGGCTGCTTGGAACAGGTGAGGAGAGGGGCGGGCGGGGGGGGGGCAATACATTTATACAGCAGTATCTAGTGGAGACTCCCTCCTGTAGGTCTGTTTTAGTACTGCAGGATTTTCTGAAATTACAGAGAATAAGTCCTGTGGATAGACAAAAAGACTGGACTAACACCATCTTATCGGTTGCTATGCAGTGTACATTTGTAGATGCACAAATGCGTTTTTACAAGTATTCCGCGCACAGTTAATAATAAAATATAATAATTTATGGTTGATTAATTATTCTTTATTGGTGATTGACTTTTTCAGTATAATGTATATGTGTGTGTGTGTGTGTGTGTGTGTGTATATATACAGTGTATATCTATATATATACTGTATATATATATACACACTCTACTCCTATATTTGTATGCATTTATGAGGTTTAAAAAGGGCTGATATTGTGCAGTCACAGTTATGGAAGGCTTTCTGACTGCGTGCATCCACACAGTGTGTCCTGGCTGACGAGGTGGTTGTTTGCTCCCCAGAGATCCATCCCTCCATCCTGGCTGAGGTAGGGGTGGTGGACCTCTCTCTCAGCTCGGCACAAGTCCAGGAGGTGATGCTGACACAGCTGCTGCCCCCTGAGCTCACGCAGGCCCACACTCAGCGCTCGCTGCTCCTGGACACCAGGCAGGACCTCCAGGACACGCTGCACCGAGAGGAGGTGATGACGCTAGCGTGTTTCACGCGGGGTTAGGTGAGGCGGTGTGATGCCATGTGGTGCATAGCAGGCTCGTGTCCGGGTGGTACTGTAACTCACGATAAACGCATCTTTTCAACCAGCCATGTTTGAGGAAACCACTCACAAGTTAGTGCAGTTTGCTTGGTTTGTTTTTTCCCTCACTCTAAAACAGGTTTTACTTGCCTACGGAGAGATTGAACCAGCTATATAGCCAACAAAGGAGTTACAGTTAATGTCTGTAATACTGTGTTTGTGCTATAGTGGTGGCACTGAAATGAACCCAAAAAGAACACGTGACCTTTGTCTGCGATCAAATGCAGTTCCTGTGTTTGTGCTGTGAGAGATGGGTCGGGACCCCCACCAGGGGCTGCTAGATGCTTTTAGGGGCGGGGGTCGTGAAAGAGAGAACATAACGATACATTGCCGTATATTGGCTCTTCTCTCTCAGGGGCGTCTCATGGACTATGCCGTGCAGTCCACCTCCCCGCTCCTACAGGACCCTGGCTTCCTGCCCCGCGTGGCCGCCTGTCAGGAGAGGGCGCGCAGAGTGTGCGCTGAGCTGGGGCAGCTTGCCGCCGAGCTGCAGCACCACGACCGCCTGCTGGCCGGGCCCCGGGGAGTAGCCAGCCTGGCCACGGCCCTCTACCAGGCCCTGCAGGAGGTGGCCCTCCTCTCCCCTGTCTATCTCTTCACCCTGCCTGCCTTCATAAGGGTGATGCGTGGTGCTGTGGGGTCCTACACAGGTGAGCACGTACCAGAGGGCGTCTTTTCAGAAATCGCGCACAAGATGGTCGCCCACCTACTGGAGCAGTATCGCCCGCGTCTCTCCCAGAGCCACGCCCGCCTCCTGAGGCTACTGGTATGCGTGGCTGTGCTGCAGCAGCGCCGGCTGTGCTCGGAGGCAGAGAGGGCGGCCTTCCTCAGGGGCCTGCGAGACCTGGATCTCCCTTCGGACGCATCTGAACCCTTCCCCGCTCCTCGCGCTGCCTCACCTGGGGCCACGGCGTCCCAGCGCGCCCCGCCTGACTGGATCCCCCCCGACGTCCGCCCCGAGCTCCGGCGGCTGGAGAGGATCCCAGCTTTCAGGGGGCTTATAGCCTCGCTGGCCGCCCTCCCCGCACAGTGGCAGGAGTACCTGCGCTTGCCGTCCTCTACGGTGGTGGGGCCCGTGCCCTGTCGCTCCTACTCCCATCTGTCTCTGCTGCAGAGGGCTTTCCTCTGGAAGACCGTTCAGGGACACAGCCTGCCTGTGGTGGCGGAGGACATGGCCTCCTGCCTGCTGGCTCTTTCTGACCGCGCAGCAGCGGCTGAGGCCCCTCACACCTGCGACCCACAGGTCCTCTCCGGCTTCGCCGAACAACACGAGGGACCCGTAGTCCTTACGCTGCCCAGCCCGGGCGCAGAGAGGTGTGCACGCGTTGATCCTCTTCTCCTACTTAGACAACTAGCCTTCTCTCAAGCAGACACACGCGAGGTAACCTGTTTTTTTTTTCATTGAGATTTATTTATATTTATTTTAGAGTGGAATTGCTATTACCATTGTGCGTCTGCACACTATGTGATATAGTTTTTTTTCAATGTTTCACGTGGCAGGTGAAAGTCATTACCTTTGGAGCTCAGTGCGACAGGGAGGTCACGCTCTCAGCCCTGGACGAAGCGGCTGCTGAGGGCCATTGGTTGGTCTTCAACAACTGTCACCTGTTGGAACGATGGGACGACAAAGTCTTGTTTAGTCTCTGTCAGCTGGTGTGCAGCCCCAAAGGTACGCTGGCCCTTAAGAATCAAGAGTTGTACTACATTAAAACATGGGTTTTGACCCTTTATGATTAAAGGGGTACACACTAGTTAAAAAAAATATTATAATTTGGTACATTTACTTACAGAAAACTGTGAGCAATTGGAGGTGGGTGGGAGCTTCGCCACAGCGGAGGTTCACCCACACTTCAGACTGTGGTTTATAACTGAAGGATATAGGCCCGGCTGCATACCAGGTAGGTCTGCTAATGGTCACAGTTCAAGCACAATGGTATACACAGTATCGCCTTACAGTGGAGTACTACAGTCACATTGTCTGATACAAAGCTGCCAGTCTGGTCTGTAAATAATTGTATTATTCTTATAGTTGAAATATAATATGTTCATTGTGATACTTAATGTTATTGCTGGTGTCTCCTACAGCGGCAGTGCGGCTGTGCGCTTTGAATCTGGTCTGCGATTCCCCCCGTAGCCTGAAGGAGGAGCTGCGCTGTTCTGTGCGCCAGGTGGTGTCTCGGGCTGACATCCCAGCACAGGGCCTAAAGCCTCTCCTGCACTGTGCCATCCTGCACTCAGTCCTGCTGCAGAGACAGGCCTACGGCTGCTTAGGCCAGGGGAACATCTATCACTGGTGAACACTTTCCCGTTGTTTTGTGTCATGTGGTCACATGTCAAGAACTGTATTGTCGTTAAAACATATAATTAGTCATTAGTTATAATCGGTTATCCCATTTCCAACATGTCCTTACTGTATGTAGCTGATAATTGAAATAATATTCCACTTTGACCATACACGGTCGTGTTAGCAATCATTTTGTTAGAGTACATCTTTTAAATACTCTAATAGAATGTACAGTATTCATGATGACTGGTTCTCATGGTACTGTACTGTGAGATGCTTACAGTGTCTGCTAAATGGCGTAAACGTACAGTAGGCTGCATGCAATGTAAATATAAATTGTGTCTTAATGGAGTCTTAATGGATTGAGACCGGGGATTGTTGCTGTTTTGAAGGACTCAGGAAGACCTCCTGACTTTGGTGGACGCCCTCACTCGTGTCGCCAGTCTCTGCCAGGACAAGACGCAGGCTCTGTTGTACATCGCAGGTATGGCTGCAGCCGGTGGATGAAAATAGAGTGTTAGATTTATGTACACACCTCTGGCCTTATAAATGAATACATTCATATTCATTTAATAATATGAATTACTTCTGTACATATAATACACACAAAGAGGCCCACATGTCCCACATGCGCAAGAGATGTAACTCTTTAATTTCATATTTTCTTCAAAATCCCCGTACAAATCCCCGTACAATAGTCCCCTGTTGTGTAAATAAGGTCAATACTTGTTCTTCTGTAACTGTACCCATCGTTTTACCTTTTCTACGCAGCTAGTCTGGTTTATGGGGGCCATGTGTCTGACTCTGTTGACCTGGAGGCAGTGAAGAGTACTGTCCAGGCTTGCCTCACCAGAGGGTCAACCCTCAGAGGCCATGGGCCTCATGTGCTCACTAACATCATACTTCCAGGCCACTTTGGTAATATCATCGCTTCCTGTAGACACAGTGGGCGAGGCTTGTTACATCTGTGAACTGTGAACATACTACTACTGTACTACTGTAATACTTGGGGTGACAGTTGGATAAAAGTAATACTTATCCTAAATGACCTACTTGTAATTGTGATATTCTTAGTGCATGCGTATCATTGTGCCTATATACTTTCACATGGACAGATACATCTGGACTTCTGCAGAGACTGGAGGACCATTTTAACCGCGTTCTCTGCACCAGTGACCCTTTGGTGTTGGGCTTCGGCATTGATTTGGAAACGGAGTTTGTCAAGGTCAGTGGGCGCGCCCTGAACACCCTGCTGCGGGACTGCCAAACACCCAGAGGGCAACGTATGAGCTCTAGCAAAGAGATGCACCCCCCTGCACTACTTCCACATTACTACCAGGCCAGAGACAGGCTGCAGGCCCTAAGCAACAACCTTTTGTCCAAGAAAGAGGGCACGGATGAGGCGGGAGCATCCACGGTTCGCCGCCCGCTACATCACTTCCTCCAGGCGGAGTGGGAGGCTCTCGTGGGTCTCGTTTCCTCACTCCTCTCGCAGCTTCGCCCGCCCATAACACGCACCTCCTCCCTCCTCCAGCTGGTTAACCTGGCCCGCTTAGAGAGGAGAGCAGCGCTGCTAAGTGCTTACCTGTGGGGTAACGGCAGCACAGATCCCCCCGCTGCCTACCGACTGTCTGCTTTCCAAAACGCCAGAGGCTTTCTCGCAGCTGTGATGAGAGAGGCTGCTAAAGTACAACACACAGATCCTAGTAATATTGCCCTAGATTACCAGGTAAGGAGAGGAGCTCTTTCTCAGAGGACCAAAAAGGGAAATTAACTTCAGCTGCCCAGCATATTAGTCTGTCTGCAAACGGTCACATTCTTGGGTGAATTCTAGTGTTTGCTGGTGTCTCCGCAGGTTCTGAGCTTTGCTAGCACTCCGGCCTCTCCTCCCCTGGGCGCTGTGTATCTCTGTGGTCTGGAGATGAGGGGAGCATTGTGGGATACACGCCAAGGAGCCATCCAGGATACACTGTCTCCCGAGCCATGCTCGGTCCCTCTGCTATACGTCAGGGGCTGTGTTAGGAGCGCCGGTTCTGAGACAGCCAGCGTCTCCAGTGCGCCTCCACCTGCTGCTCCTTACTTTCCTGCCTACCGCTGCCCCCTCTATCTGGACGGGGAGGAGGAGGGAGAGGAGGGAGATTGGGGACTAGCTGACAATAACATTATCACCTGGGTTCCTCTGCCTGCTAGGCTAGAGCCGGTGTTGTGTAGTCTGAGGAGGGTGAGGCTGGTCAGCACCCTCTGACTGGAAGGATAGAGTCTGACCTCATGCACACGAGTTATGTTGCGTGTTTTAGATGACTAGCGTGACAACCTGTCTGTACTGTCAATGTACTGTTTTTTGTATGAGAAGTTGTATACTGGTCACATTCATGATTTGACATTAATGGCCTGTTTGTTTGTTTGTTTGTTTGTGGGAATGTTCGTGTTTAAATTAATCACATTAATATACCCCCCCACTAATGTAAGGATGTGAAAAGGAATTAAATGTTCTTTCTCTGAAACAAACTGAACAGATTTTGTTATTTGAAAACACCCTCTCAGACTAAGACACAAGCACATATAAAAATGCCCCAAAATACATGCAAATGCTACATTTATTGTCTTTAAAGTTTTACTTGTTTAGGCAACCTGCCTATAATGTCAATCTATCTTAAACCTACCTTTTGAGGTTTTATTTTAGGTTAGGTATCACCCAAAAAGTCAGGAACGCGAGGAACTAAAAATTCTGTTGATCCCTAAAACAGCAATACTCAATACAGGACATGTCCGTTTTGCCCCCCATATTTACTTTTAGCAATAAATACAATAAAAAAATAAAATAAATAAAATAAATAAAAATAAAAAAATCACTTTAAAACTTGAAATAGCTTGAAAAATGTAATTAAAATAAAACTTGAAGTCTGCAAACTAACTAGGCCTACAACAACAACCTTGACATGTACTTGATTGCTTCATATGTAAACATACTAATGTCTAATTAAAAGTTTCTTTTTACTGCTAAACTAACCACAAAACTGTAGGTGGTGGTGTAGGTGGGCTGCCTTGTTGTCAAACAGAATTAAATGAGGACCTTTGTCATTTCAGGTAACATGGACCGGCATCACTATGAGACATTTGAAAAGTTTGGCAACAACACATTTTTGCTTCACCTTGACAACGGGAGAGCGTGAGTATTCTCAGTAGGGGTGTTTAGTAGGGGTCTTGAGCTGTCAGTGTACTTTTCTTGTTATTTTATAAGTCGACACCTACAGTATGCTTGTGTAACCGTGGCTAGTGGTACAAAGCAGTGCAGAGTAAACCTCACTCCCAGACACCTTAAGAGACATGTGCTAGCGTCCCTTGCTAGCGCATCCGCCTCCCACGCTGGGGATCCGGTTTCGAGACCGGTTACTTTGGTGCCGTGAGGTTTAGGGGGGTGAGTGTAACGGTGGCCAGCAATGACCTTGAGACAGAAGCCGAACATAAGAAGTTAAATGGTGGTTTACATGGTAATAAACAAATTAGTAATAATATGTCTATTCTGCAGATTTGGCCGTCACTCCAAAGATGAGCCTTCTATCCTAGCTCCACTGGAACAGTGTTGCAGGTAATTTCCATACAATCCTGTCCAATCTCTTTTAATCATATCCTTTCAGTTCAATCTCACTCTCTGTATTTCAATCTATTCTTTAGTTCTACTTGGCAAAAAATATACATTACAGATCCCAGACAGTGGATAGAACAGTAGGTATGTCAAGTGCAAGTACTGGGCATGTAGGCCTACTGGCTGTGAAAACAGCTGCCTAGTATGAGGTGTGACATTGAATTCCTAGTACGCGCTGCTATTTACAACGAAATAATCTGTCAAACGGCACTGAGGCCAGCGCGCATTGGAGTTTGGATGAGATCAATGGGAGCTCTCATTTACCCCTTCCTCGTCATAGCCTCCACCGATAACTAGGCTTTCTGAAGCCCTAGTGGAGACTACATCCTCCTCGTGGGTTTCAAAGGTTGGTGACAGGCGGCTGCAGGAACCACTAGCAGGCTGTGCACCGGGTGGTTGGAGATTGAGAGGGAGAGACTTAATGTCTGCAAACTCAGAGGCCAAAATGTCGACCCTCTGGGCTAGGGGATCTACTTTATTGCATTTGCCCTTACCAGGGGCTTCCCGTGAGCGGTTGAGAGTTCATCCTGCCCTCTAGCTGGGCCAGCCTTTCTGACCATACTGCTAAGCTCATGCTCATGCAATTCATGCATGCCAGCTCAGTCAGTCCCTGCCTTAAGTGCTCAACACCAAGGCAAAAATTACATCTATCATGGCCATCCTCGGGGTCAAGAGGGGTCCGGCAGTTATTCCATGTCATAAACATGTCCTACCTACTGTTCTACTAGCTTTACTACTGTTTCTCCATTCGTTCCTTCCAGGGAATTTTTTCTGAATTCTGAAATAGTTTCACACAAGAAGAAATCTGTGTGGCAATGTAGAGAACACCCACTTCTTTCAGATGAAGCATTAATTTAATTTCTACGTAAATGTTTCTTTTGTTTTGTTTTCTTTCTTAGCTCCACGTCCTAACTTTTTATTTTAGAGTTAACTGACACATTATAACTTCCAGTCATCTTTAAACAGGGTGTTTCCTTGGGATTCTGTTTCCCAATATGAGAACATACTTTAGGAGACTCAGTAGATGGTGCAATAACTTCAACCGTCAAAGCATAATCCTTTATCCCTCTTGTTGTCCAGGCTCCGTCGCTCCACCTGGCTCCGCCTGCATCTCCTGCTGCTTCCTCAGTATCGCCTGAGTGACGTCATGCGAGAATCTCTGTCCGCCGACTCCCTGTCCACCGTGGCACCGCTACTGTCAGAGCGCCACTTAGCCGCGCTCGACCGTCGCTTAGCAGCGGTCGTTCAAACCGTGAAGCGCTGCCTAGCACGGCAGAAAAGCGGTGAGGTCATCTACGATGACATGACGGAGGCCACGTTCACTCCAGCTGGGTAGAAAACATTCCCACCTGCCTCCGCTTATTTGAAATTCATCTGGAGCAAAATGTCAGCTGAGTTGTCATCAAACCATTGGTTCTTCACCTGACTTATAATGAGTCAAACGTTGACGCCATTGAGATCAAATTGAAGAAATGTGGAAACCAAGTCTCTTATTGCTGGGGTTTGTATTCCTCTAGCCTGGAATGTATAGTTCTTCTAAACATTTCAGTAAAAAGCATTACTCTACTACTAAGTTCACTCATTTTGTGTCTAATGGGAATTCCTACTGAAGAAAAAAGGAGCAGAGCCTGAGCTGAAACGTAATTCAGTGTGTTCAAGTTCTAAAAATAAGCTTATATATAGTTACCTGTGACGTGACTACATAAACAATGGCTAGTGTTACTGGCCTTATGCTAAAAATACTTTTTCCACTAAAAGGAGGATTACGTTTCTCAAAGTTGGTTGTATGATTTCTGCCTTAAGTATATTGCTATGAGTGTTGTATATTGCCTTCATTGAAATAATACAATTATATTGACTCTTTGAGCTAAATTCTTGGTTGACATGACAACTCACCATGGCATTATTGACTGCAGTAATAAACTGCAGAAGGTGTTTTCTTTGTTCCCCTGTATTTTTCTTTTATATATATACTTAGCTTTACAGTGCAAACATTTTATGACATTTATATTATGAGACCTCTATTTCAACCTATTCAAATGCCTCTTTAACCAGCCTCCTACTCCTAATATTGTGTACATTGTGATGCTATATTGCATGTAGACGTCTAATAAAGGCAGGAGGTTAATGTATTTTCTTAGCTAAAATAGAATTCACTGCATAAAAATGCAAATTGCATTCATAGCAACGGTTGTGGTTGTTATGCTAATTATCCATTATTGTGGATATTTTCAACATCCCTAAATGTACTGTAGATGTAAGAGAGATTGTAGAGGTTAATTGAAGTCCTTTCAGATCAGGTAAAAACGTGTGCAGAAAACAGAAGTGCTTACCCCATGAACCAAACCAGCTACATAAAAATAAAAGGCTGGTTTAGGGCATACTAGTATAGTACTTATTTCATAACCTTTTTTAACCTTACACACAGGTGTGTAGTGTCTGTAGGGTCTGTCACAGCCAGTCGGTGGTTCTCCTTTCCTTTCAACCGCCCAATCAATAATTCATCTGGAGCCACAGGTACTGTATCAGTGGCACCTGCTGTCCCCGCGTTTGGCCCGTCGCTCTGAGAAAATGGGCAATGACGGGAGGATAAAAAGTCTCATTAACGACTGAGAGAGAGAGAGAGAGGGAGAGGAGGGGAAAACACGGCTACCACTATACCAAGTGTTTTCACAGCAGCAAGGTACAGCAGAATAGAGATACTGACTTTCACTGTCTTGGGCGCCCACTGGACAGGAACGGTTTTAAGAACTTTTAATGGACCCACGTTTTCCTTCCAGAACATTTAATCCTCTCTAAAGTCAAAACCTTCGACATTACTTTGAATTTTAGTTTTTTGGGGGATATTTTGGTTTGTTTGTATTTATTTTCAATTAGTCGAGATGTCATCAGCAAACAGTGACCAGCTGAACAGATTAACGTTATCTGTCTATTCGGTAAGTCATAGTTTACAGTACTTCTACACACTACACATGGTGGGAACCTAGCCACATGCTTGCCACATTCTTTAGATACAGTAACTTGGACTAGGTAAGGCAAATAGAGTTGGAGGGTTGGAATATCTTTAGTGGGTGTTATGACTCATTTCACTTTCTTTCTGGTGTGTATTCAGTCTCTCTGTGTTTCTTCATAGAACCTGATGGAACAGTTTAACCCAGGACTTCAGAGGCTTGTCGCTCTAGGAAACAGCTATGTAAAAGCTTTCCAAGGTAAGTAGGCGAACGGGTGAGGGAAGCCCTGCTTTGTGTTTGTGTCCACTTATTACCATTACCCACTTTTGGGTTGAGGGCATTATTTATTTCCCACTATCGTAGAGTAAGGAAATTGTAATATTTTGTTTACTCATTGTAAATGAATGAACCATTTTAGGTTTTGTTCCAAAACAGACTATTTAAAAATATTAATATAGTTTATTTTCGTGAAATTATTAAACTAAGCGAATAGAGCATCTAACATACTGCATGAACTCACTGATCAGCCTCCTTCATCCTTTAGTCTTCATCATGTACAGTATATTGTTGCCGTGGGAGTTAGCTAAACAACATGTGTCGTTAATTCACCGTTCTGCATGACAGTTACTGCAAATGCCTTCAGCCACAGGTAAAGTTCCTGGATAGAAATCAGCCTATCACATGTCAGAGTTGGCCCAAATGAGGGTTGACGGAGCTAATTAGAAGTTGTTTTACAGGCTGATGATTGTCACTAAATGGGTGTATAAGTATTTTGTCTTCTGTGTCATGCGTGCGTGTGTGTGACAGTTTTAGCTATGTGCAGTGAGGCCTACTTCAGTGCAGTGGCTAAGATGGGTGAACATGCCCTCCACACACTTTCATCTCGCTCACTCGGTAAGTTTGTGTGTGTACAGTATGTCTGAGATAGATTGGTGCGTCCTTGCCTTTCAGTGTTATCTGTATTAAACGTTTATATATTGCCAGAGTAAGTGAAACACAATAGTCCCCCACAGCGGGCCATCTGATTTATCACATTACCAAACTCTGTGCATATGGTCTGTATGCATGGATGTGTGCGTCTTATCCATTAGATTAAATTTCCTGCTGAGCTGACCCATGTGATTTCTCTGATAGTTATTAATTAGCATGATGCTAAAGTGCTTCCATTATAAGTGTGGGCCCACACACCAGCACTACCGTAGCATGACATGTTCGCTCTGCTAAGCTGGCTAACCAAGAAGGTCAGGGGGCCACAGTGTCACTAGCAAACCCTATCCAGTGACTTCTGCTGCATTATAGATGGGGTCTTTCAGCTGTACTCAATTCATTAGCTCACCCGCAACCCATGACAATGGACTAGACTAGAGCCATGCATAATATAAAGCCACTGGCTTCACATCCACCAACTTGGCAACATGGATGTGGAAAGTCCTTCAGGACTTTCCACAAAATTGTGGCAAAGTCTTATATCCCAGTGTAGCTCCTTTAATTAATTGATTTATATATTTTTATGGACACCCACACAAAAGTATACTAACGATTAGGAAACTAAAGTTATAGTCTACTAAGATGGATAACACATACACTGATAAATGTATTCTGACACTGATACAACGCATAATGCATTGGTTTTTGTTGATATTATGTCCATGAAGTAAAATCTCAAACTAAATTAGCTTATTATCTGATAGCCTTAGCAGGATTGTGTATTGTGGCAAGGGTTATGTTCTGTTGGTCTTTGTCTTTCCATGGCTCAGGAGACGTCCTAATGCAGATATCGGAGACCCAGAGGAGGCTCACTGCAGAGATGGAAGGAGTGGTCAGTACTTTGTCCTCATATTTGGTTGCTGGTAGATCACTTTAATCTTTTAGAAGTATAACCAACACAGAAATAAATCCAAGAAATACTAAAGTGATGAAAGCATTTTTTTGAATGGATTTACTGACACTTAATTTCACCTTCTATTGTTACATTTTTGTATGAAACTTAAAGCTGCATTACCTAACTTTAAGTATTCCTTGTTTGACCAGTAGATGGCAGCACATGTAGATAAACATCACACTGACCCCTACCCCTCCCCTTCATTCTCACAAGCAGCTATCACGCCTGCTGAACCAAAGCGAGAGACTTGACTCAATCACTAAAGAGCCGAAACAATTCCATACGAATTGTCTATGCAACTCCTGGTAAAGCCTCTTTTAGTACTGGAGTTGTGTCGCGTGGAGCCTCATAATAAGTAGTCCAGCTACTGATTTTGTGCTGCGCATTGCCGCTAACCCTTGTCTATCAAAAGAGGTGGAATTTCCGAGAGTGGTCTGCAAACACAACACAAAAAATTGTGGAAATGGCTGTATAGCCAGTTGTGGGAGGTGGTAATGAAAGGTATTGAGGATTGAAGCTGAGTCACCCTTTTCATAGAAAATTGTTGTTTAAATATTGTAGCATGTAGAGATGTTAGGTAATGCAGCTTTCATTAGAATCACCCATTGTCAGTTTAACTAATAGGGTAGAATTTAACTTTGCAGTATGCTTTTGGGAAACCAGACCCAGGTTGTCTTCAGTTCAGCTCACTTGTTTGTCATTCACAGTGACACTTTTAAGCTCATGTGTTTGACAGATTAGATTTCAGCAATGTGAATAAACACGGTGGCTGATTAAAATGTTGGCCAGCAATTTGCATAGAGATTTAGTCCAATAGATGACTGATCTGGAAACATAGAGATAGCTGCTGTGATGTATTGACTAGCACAGAGGATCACTGTTTTCCTTCCTGCTACAGTTTCGGTGGTTTCAGATAGAGGTGTTGCAGGCCATGGAGAAGAATGTCAAGTTGGATGAGGAATACATTGGCGTGAGTCATCCCTGGAAAAAGTCTGTGTGTGCGTTGCTGGGATTTTTCCAGGGAATGTTGGGAAACCTTGCTTTACAGGTTCATGTAGTCAGACCCTGTAACTGCCAACGCACTTCAATACTTTCCACGTTAAAAGGATTTTGAGAGAGAGAGAGAGTGTCTTAGTGTCTATTTAGTTAATGTTCAATGTATGTCAATAGAAGATCTACAGATGTGTGTGTGTGTGTGTGTGTGTCCTTGCCTTTCACCATTTTCTGTATTCAGTCATGTATTCCCATTCATTAGATAGAGCCAGGACTGCCCTCCTGAGACAGCCAAGTGCTTTGTCACTTTAACAACAAACGGTCACCTGCCAATTAAAACCCAAATGTTTGTGTTCCTCAGGGCAGCCGCAGGGTGTACGAGCTGGAGGTGAGGAACCAGGCTGAGGTCCTGGAGAAGAAGCTTAGACGAGGAGAATTCAGAGACTCACTGGTATGCGCGCGCACACACACACACACACACACACACACACACACATACACACACACACACACATACACACACACACACACAGCTAAAATGTAGCAGACTATTTTTTGCTCCAACGCTAAAAACTATATTAACAAAATGTCCAGCAGTTTATCAATATTCAGTATAGTGGAATGGCTTGTAATGGATGGATTGTTACGTAGAGTCTGTTATATTTTGTATGTAGCTAAGAATGTTCACCTTAGTCTCCTATCAAACAATCAGGAGAACAGTGACTACATGGTGTATCTACGTCAGAGCCAGCAGGAGATCCTGAAGGAGGAGGAGAGGAGATACCGCTTCCTGGCTGAAAAACACTGCGGCCTTACCCAGTCACTGCTCTTCCTTATCAACAAGGTACAGACACACACCTTTCCTGTTCTATTTAATCCCACCCCTATTTATATTTTCAGTAAACATCTGTAGGACTCCTGTCAATTTGACCCTATAGGCAGCCATGTTTTTAAAATTCATGACAGCTCTTCTCAGAGCACCCACAAACAAATAATTAGCTTAACATTTTCCCAAACTTCTCCTGGGAGACAAATGTATCATTTTGCATTGGCTGCTGAGATGTTTGTTGTGTAAACGGTTGCTTAACTTATGGAGTTCACCCATTGAACTCCCTTCACTAAATGTCCCCCATCTACACAGGTACTGAGTTTTCATTTGGTAGTTACCATCAGCTCTGTGGTCAGGTGGAGATTTAGTGAGGAGCTCTCCTCTCTTGTGTGTTCCCAGACAGGTGCTTCTCTGCAGCAAAGGGCTGATGGATGGAAGGACAAAGTGAACGAAACCAGAGGGTCCAGACCTCGAACGCCCAATCCACCTGACCAAGAGGCACAGGTACAGCGCAGGAGGAAATGTGATGTTTATGTTAAATTAAAGGTTTAGTTCTCTGGACTGTCTCAGTCTATGAACAGTACGCACAGTTGGTACATGCTGTTTGTACAGTAACTTGTCACTTGGTCGTGTTTGTCCAGTTGCGAGGTTCTGTGAGCTCTCTGCTGCAGACTGTGGCCAGAGATGAAGACATGTCCTGGGCCAGGAGAGAACAGCAGGCACTGGGCAGAGTGCCCTCTAGAGGTGGGTGGACTGCAACACAACCCACTAAAGTTAATACTCAGTTAGAAAATAAAAACGTGAATGGATGATAATACATAGTGCTAATATTGTAAAGATATTGTAAAATGCCTATTGCCCCTCCTTGATTGTAACTGTTAATATGTTGTCTTCTACTTAGTAAATTAGCTGTCTTATTACATATTCCTTCCTACTGTATTTCTGTATTTCTCTGTATGTCTCTGTGTTTAACCCCCTACTTTGTCATCCCTGTCCAGCCCCATCCCCCCTCCCAAGCCGCTCTCGCTCCAGCTCGGTGGGGGAGTCTCTGGGCCTGGGAGGGGGCCGGGCCATGAGGGCCCTGGTCTCTCACCCCTCCACCCCCAACCCCAAACTGCTGCCCTTCACCAGGGGAGAGACCATCACTGTCCTGGTGCAGGAGCCACGCAACGGCTGGCTGTACGGACGCACCGACAGCAGCCTCCGGTAGGTGGCGCTGGGGTGGAGGAGGCGTGTGTGTGTGTGTGTGTGTGTGTGTGTGTGTGTATGTGGCCTACCTGTAAGCATCCTTGAGCAAGATGCCTAACTCCTACCTGCATGTAACATTAGCCTGTAATTGTAAGTCTCTTTGGATAAAGGCGTCTGCTAAATGACCTTATTGTAATTGTCATGTTATGATAACATGGTTATCATATAAGGTAGAGTATCATATAAATAGTTTGAAGTGGTGATCTTATTTCTGGTTCCTTTTGAATCACAAATCTGCAGTTGCAAGCTTTGTCTTGCCTGTGAGGCTAATAGCTTTGTACTGATGCAACAACATATTAATAAAATATGATGAACATGATACTATATTCATCCTCAGTTGGAAAATCTATCAAACTTTTAATCCAAATGTCCCAAAATGGGTCATTATACAAATTTTTTATTGAGTCTGGGTGCGAGTGTAACTTTATCTAGTTCAGGGGCCTTGTTCGTAAAAGATGAATGCCTGTGCCTTTGAGCCACTGGCTTGCTGTAAAACAAAATTGCAGATTTATGAAGTTATATTGCTTTTTCTTGCTTCATCTATGTGTGTCTGTTTTCCCTCCCAGCCAGGGCTGGTTCCCTGCTGCCTATGTTGCTCCTGTAGAGGAGGTCTCCAGCACTTTAGGCACAAGGTATGTAGAGAGTTTGTAAATTATTTTAATTGTTTTAGCATTTTTACCATGAAGGGTGCTGTGTTGTATTCATATTATTAGAATTAATTGACTAGTGTACAGTACTTTTCACCTCTCAGTGCTACTCCCTTAAGAAGCCACAGTATGAACAATCTTCTGGACCCGTCTGACACCTACACTGACCAATCGGAGAACAAGAGTTATGGGGACATCCCGCCACCGGCCACGCCCATCCGCCGGGCTTCTGTAGATTTGCGGCCCATATCTCCCCTGCCAGAAAAGAGGGCGGAGCCTGTCATCGAAACAAAGACCAACCAAACAAAGAGCTACAGCGAACTCCCAGCTCCCACTCTGCCTACTCCACCCCCTCCTCCCCCTCTTCCTCCTCCTCCTCCTCCTCCTCCGCAGAATCTCTCTGTTGATTTTAGACCAATCTCTCCACTCCCTGAGAGGAAGGGGGAGTCAGCCCCTGACCACAAGGTATCACTGGTTGAATTGTCTTGCATCAAACTGTGGAGTTTGCACTTGAAAATGGAATTCTTCTGGAATTTCTCTCACATTTATTTTTCTCTCTCTCTCTTGCTCAGACATTATCACCCCATGGGCCAGCTGAAAACCCACTATTTCCAAGGTAGTTCTGTCTAGATGTGCACACTGTAGGTGTCAGGTCAGACAAATTGCTTTTTTACCCACTAATGCACAGAAGTTGGACACTTCCTAACTCAAGCCAAACACTTATTTGACCAAAAACGTTTTGGAGGAAGACTGAATTCCTTCCAGCGAACATTAATACAGTATGTCTGGTAGCGATGGCAAGCTTATCGTCTTGTTGCAGCATTAGCTCGCAGCTAGTGCTGGCTTTTTCAAGTTACCATGCGTGTAAGTTGGGTGTTATGTAACATCTCTCACAACTTTTATTACAGAGGTACAAACCCGTTCGCTACTGTGAAGCTGCGTCCCACGTCAACCAATGACAGGTCATCTCCACGGATCCATTGATTTACCAGCATGCCGGAACATGGAGGTTGGGTGTGAACTTGAACAGGAAGGATGTGCTGTGTTAACGCTTTTATTGCATAAGAATGCATTGGCTTTTTTTAAAATTGTGTTTATTGTGTCGAATGTGTAGAATGTGAGTTTTATGTACAGTATCATATTATCGGCATGAGGTATTTCTTGTACTCAAGTAAACGTATTGTGGTATTGTTTGTATGGATACAGCAGCGGCCTATTTAGTGTTTTGTGAGTTTTGGTGTATTGGTGTTGAGATTGAGTAAAGAGACATCTATAGTATAACTCAAGGCCTTTTATTTGTTATTCAGAACTTCTCTGGTCATAGCTCTTTTCTTTTCATAGCGATTTGTGGAATACATTAGAGAGAAAGCGTGAAAAGACAATAACAGAGGAGGAGAGGTGAGAAAAGTAGAAGTAAATGGAGAGCAGTTTGAAAATAAAGATGAAGCATTGCACATATCCATGAAATAACAGAGGAAAGGTTTGTCAAGATTAACCCTGAAAGCATGTTGATATAAAAATAAATATAAAAAGATAATGGTGCCAGGTAGGCTTTTTTGTTGGTTTCTTTATTCTGTCACTCCCTGGACTGGACTGGACTGGACTAGTAGTGTTTTGATAAGAGCTCGAGGCCTGGTTTTACAGTGTGTGGAGGGTCACAAAGGAGGCGAGAAGAAAAATTTGTCTTCAGTTACAAAACAGAAAGCAGGGATGAAGAAGGGTTAACTCTTGTCTTCTACTCATGGACCAGGGCCTCGAACTCTGAAAATGATGAAAACAAAAAGGCAATTGGTAAAATGAAAAAATGCAACAAAATTACAAATAGCAACTAAGAGGTAATTTTGTAAATGTTCTTTCTATAAAGACACCTGCCATGATATATTATTTCACAGGAATACAGTTTATTCAAAGTCTACCATCAAACTATACCATCTATGTTGGGTATCACCCTGTCTACAGTACCATCAGACTGGAGCCAATTCTCACTCCTTCCTTGCCTACCTTCCTTCTCTCCTTCCTGCTACAGTATATTGCCCTTTGCCTTCCCCCCTCACCTTCGATGCCAATCTTGCCGTCTCCATCCTTGTCGGCGGCTTGGAGAAAAGCCTTGGTCTCTGTGTCGGTTAGATCTCTGCCATCCTTAGAGAAGCCCTTCAGTACGAACCTGCAGGAGAGCAGAGAACAGGTCAGCCACTTTGCTGAAAACATTCAGGAGTGAATAGGTAAAAATGTTTGTTATAGTTAAAGGGGTACTTGGACTTACAGAAAGTACAAAAGTTTGAGAACCACTGGCCTAGTATGTGTGTGGGTGTGTAAAAAAACCCTTACTTGAGTTCCTCCTCCTCTATGAACCCACTGGCATCGACATCCAGAGCCTGAAAGACCTTCTTAACGTTCTCGGCTGACATGGCCTTCATCCCTATCATCTCAAAGAACTTCTTATGGTCGAAAGTGTCCACCCCTGGAATAAGAACAGACACCAGTTTTACTGCTACAATAATGCCTAACTGACGCACTCATTTTAAACCTTCCATTTGAAATATTTGACACCAGACGCCCAAGGTAAGGGTCTGAAATTTAGTAAATTAAACACGTATATACTGTAAATTAGGCACAGTTTTTGTTTAATTTGGCTTATCGTGCATACAATTAAGTAAAGATTTTTCTGTGTCATCCTTGGCAGTTCTAGAATGACTGCATGATCAGAGACTTCAACAGATATTTGTGTTATTATTCAACATATAAGCTTGATCCTTGTGCGACCATGCCACACTACACAACCCTTACTTACCGGAAAAAGCATCAATGGCTTTCTTGATATTGTCAGACTTCAACAGATCCTTCATGGCCATTTTTACAACTGTGGAGGGAGAGAAATACACAAAGGTGCATATTTGTGGTTACGAGGAGATGGAAATTTTAATGAGATGAACAATAAAAGATATCCTGTTGTACAATGTTTATGAGTCAGATTCAAACCTTAAAAGAACCTTAGCTAGGGGGCCAATAGGGTTCTGTGTTTTAGGATGACGCAGCTGTTGTTTCGTGGGAGCAGTGCATTATGGGACAATACAAAGACTTTATGCAGAAACACTCAGCGCCCCCCAGACACCCAGGGGTTTGGTGAGGTAAATCAATTGAAATAGCCTGTTGGTGGGAAGGACAAACTAGAAAGGACACTCAAGCAAGCACATAAAGAAGATTCTGACGCTGATAGGACCCGACAGTATTTCATTCAGGCACTCAATAGACACTCCCAAAAGAACCTGGCACAGCAGGGGAGTGAACTAAAGGCCATAGTTAAGAATTTAAGATGTAGACATAAATACAGCTTGGCATACGCACGCACACACACGCATACTCTTCTCATACCCGTATAACCACATTCCCTTATCATTGTGCAGGCACACTACCAATGATTTTATATGCATTCATTTCCTTGCAATGTAATCACTACTTAACTTTACTTTGGTGCTAATTCCCTCCATTTGTCTGTGTGTGTGTGTGTTTGTGTGTGAAATGGCTGGTGTTTTATCTATGCAAATGCTGAAGACTTGACACTTGGCCCTCAGCCCTCAGCCCTCACTGCCGCAGTGATGCAGTGTTAAGCACCTTCATCTGTTCTCAACCGTCACTCACTGCCCCTCCAACATTCTTAACTGCATTGTCGGATCGTAACACTCCTAAGCCTTAACAACAGGCAACTTCATCGTTCCCCATTAACCATTCAGGATCAAACATGGAGTAGTAAACCGTTTCCGTACGGTATAATACCTGTAAGACCTGAAACATTCTCGGTTCTCTTTTTTTTGTACCCATTTAAAATTACATAGCAATAGTTGAGAATAAATTGAGATTTGATGGCTCCAATTTGACAGCTCTCAAAGCAGTTTAGTCCAGAGAGTTGCTGCTCCAACTCCTGTAGGGATATTGGGGTAGGGAGGCAGGCTGAAGGAATAGTCTCTTGTCCCTTTATAGTTTCTGATATCATTGAGAGGTCTAACTATTCAACCTACAGAACCCATTTTTGCTCATCATAACACCCATGTGACCAAAATTACATATTACCACTTTAACTGTAATTGCAGTAGATTGTAGGACTCACCAGCTGCCAAAAGAGGTCACTATAGAGCTCTTGGTGTCTGTTTATCTAGGTAGAGCCTTGGTAGCACATTTTAAGCTGTCAAGAAAGATGTTTGGAGAATGTGGAAACTCAACCCCTCTGTATGTGTGCTTGGGCGCGTGTGTGTGTGTTCCAGCTAGAGTGAGTGACTTATACAGAAATATATGTAGCTAGCACCCCCACTTTGGTTCTGTTATAGCTTGGTAAAGTCAAAACTCAACTCAATTGCAATGTATTGCGCAACACAAATATTTAATTTCATTTAACATAATTTCCATAACACAACGCCAGACTGTTGCACTCGGGCGTTAATAACTCTGAATGGGTTTCCCAAACTCTATACAGCTGCTCATCTGAGATAAGCCCAAGGCTTGTTGTGTTGTTTTAATCCATCAGTGTTGGCCCTCCAGCGCTGCATTCTCCTAGTTTGCCACTGAATAAAGCATTTCAAGGACGACCCATTTATCTTTTCTTATTTTCAAATATATCCGCTCTCGGCACTGCTGCCCAAACCACTCATTTGTCATCTGTCTTACCTGAATGAAAGGATGGACGGGTGCAGCAGAGAGGCGAGGAGATGAGGAGAGAACAGTTGTAAGAGAGTGTGTGATGGAGTGAACGGGTTAGTGAAGAGAGAGAAAGAGGGGATGAAGATAAGGGGTAAGGTCGCTGAGGGAAGGGGGGCATAATAAGACTTTTATAGCCCCTCCAAACACAGACACATTCTCCATATCCCCCCTCCACCCCTTTCACTTTAACCACCATTGCTATACCCACCCATCTCTATTTTGGGAGAGTGGGGGCATTGTGCATCAAGACATGAAACTGGGACTGCTGGGATTATTTTCTCAGTGGCACAAACAAATCACACAGAAGCCTATTTATAAAATAACGTGCCCTCCATTCACATAAAATCTCTGGTCCACTCTTTGTTTGGTGTTCTGCCCAAACACAAACACAGCTTAATAAAATGTTGAATATACTGTAAAGTAAACAACCGGAAACATGGTTTCACAATATTTATGTATGTGTGAATGCATGTACTGTATGTATTTATTTAATATTACTTGTATATTATTATTATATATTTTTTTATTTTATATTGCAGTCCACCTGCAGTACTTAAAATGCCCCCTTAGAGGCCTGCAGATGTTTTTTAACACCTTTGGTTTACCTGCATCCTAGATGCTGGGTTCTTTTTAAAACCAAAATAACTCCAAAACAGTGGGTTTTAGTCAAATCATTTAACTGTTTTTATTTTATGTAGCCACACTATACACAATGCCTGCTCTCTTTGCTGGTCAGTTACCTTTCTCAACTGATTTGTTTTACTTCTTTGTTCTTACTGGCAGTTCCTAACTGAAAAACCTCAATTTTAATGTATACACCACATACTATGTACAT